>JAULBZ010003170.1:6671-17016 GCA_032360805.1 Neoturris breviconis
TTCAGCTGAAAAATTCTCATCCATAGTTAATGTCCGACTGTTATTTTGGAATCGGTAGCTCACTATCAGTGCTCGAGTTAAGAACATTTAATCACTGTGGAGGAGCGTTATATGAGAATAGCTTAAGGAGATTTATGTCTGAAGCTATGCTCATAAATCTCTCCTCAGGCCTCTGAATTCACGTTGCCATTCTCCTTCACAGGGGGATGCTGTCCTGAATTCAGAGGCCTGACTCCTTCACCGTAAGTAACCAATCTCAATTGGAGGGACATTATATCACCTTCGTTGCTTCTAATATCTTGTTTGTGGTAAAATTGTTTTTGACAGATTTATTTTTCTTGACTTGATGTTTTAGTCGTTTCAATAACCAAATGTTCTATTAAACAATTTAGTTTTGATTTTATATTAATTTCAAGACGTAGCTGTTTTCGAGCAGGTATATTCTATTCAATGAGCACGCGATGTTTTTTCAGCGTAAAAAAAGACGTTGTTTTGACATTAGAATGTCAAAGCATCTTTTTTACATTGAGAAAACATCACGTGCCAGCAGGGTACCTATTTTTAATAGTTACTGGAAGAGGAATATTTCCATTTTTTTTTGGACATCTTAGTAGTTTAATTTGCATGATTTTTTTCACCAAATATAAAAATGCACAATTTTTTTAATGTTTTTCTCTAATGAAAATAAATTCAAAATCAGACATCACTTGTGGAGTAATGTTTATTTTAGCCATTAAGCTGAAAACTATTCAAAATCCCTTCTCCATAGGTAATTTCCACCAATTATTTTCAACATTTATATGGCTCGTATTAATTACAATATTATAAAACATCATGGTAGCTGTAGTAATATTCATGACCTTGATTATAAAATATTTCAGGTACTCGTTACAATATTCGTGGTGTGGATGATGAAGGCAAAGTTGCAAATTTTGTTGAAACTGAACAATTGCTGCTATACAATGGAACCATATCATCATACGTGCAGGTTTGTTCATTAAATCTTTTTACAAAGGTCTGGTTAAAATAACTCTCGGCCATCACTGTAGAGGAAAGATTTTTTAGAATATTTTCAGCTAAATCGGTTGATAATATTATGAATAACCTCTCTCCTCCACAGTGATGACCAGCAGTAATTTTTACTCCTGATAGATATAGAAAAGATAAGTCACATTGTTACAAGAAAGTAACTCATACTTTTGTCTACAGTGGCTGAAATAAGAGCAGATAATCACTAATAATCAATGATTTTTGAGCATAGCTTCACCAGATAACAAAGTAAGGAGCCATCTCCAAAATTCGTTTCAAAAAGCAGACAATTTTAGCAGCTTTTTAAAGAAGTCAAAATCAATAAATTTGAGAACGAAAATCTACGATTGTTAAGTTAACGAGCTTGTACTTGGTTGGTTTCTTCGGTAAGAAGAAACCAATCAATTGCAATATTGTTGATTCAGCACTCTTCCCCTTGGAACGAATTTTGGAGATAGTCCCTAAGTATTCTTGGGGTAAGTACTCAATATTTTATTATCATTATTTTAAACCAGGATGACAGGCAGTCAAGGCTTAAAATAACTGCAGGTCATCACTGTGGGTGAGAGAATTTTTAGAATATTTCCAGACAAGCTAGCTGAAAATATTCTGAAATATCTCTCTTCCACAATGATGACTGGCAGTTATTTTAACCCCATGGACAGTAGAGGTAACATATTTCATTAGTCAATTTGTTTTTCTCCCATGTTCATTAACATTGGAATTTTGGACTTTTGAGAATTTAATCCTCCCCTAAAAGTAAAGTTCAAAAATACTCTTAAACAACGTTGTTATTTTGTTGTAACTCAGTGTGCAAAAACCTGTTAAGTCTGCAGTAAAGACACCAGAACAACCTTGTTTGACTTTGTTCTAGCGTCTTTACTGCGAACTTTGAACAAGTTTTTCCCCCACTGGGAAGGCCGTTGTACTGTAAGTTGAAATACTGACAATTACTGTTTTTATTTTTACTTTTAGACTAGAGGTTCCATTCCTTTATATTGGTCTCAATATCCAACTATCAAATATAAACCAAAACCTGCTTTAGCTATAACAAAAGACCATGTGAGTAGTGCTTAAAATGAGAAGAAATAATCAATTTTCAACAATCTTTGGTTATTGTTATTGTTACCAATATTGCCTGCCATGCATTTTTCAGTGCCCTAAATTCTTTTCTCACTTAAAAATATGTTGCTTTGCACAAGAGCAAATAACAACACCTAAAATAAGAACAAATAATCACTGTGGAGGAGGGATATTTGAGTATAGCTTCAGGTTTTGTAGAAATCTCTTTCCCACAATGATTATTATGCTATTATTTCTGAAATAATCAAAGCTTCTTGTTAAAAAGCTTGAAGTTATGTAATGATTATTTGCTGTTAGTATTTTAATCATTTGATGTTTGATGTTTTTTTCTCCTTAGGGTGAAGGATTTAAAAGACATATTGATAATCAACTTGTTCATTATGGCCGGCAAATCTTAGTTAGTTTGGTAAGTAGTACAGGGCTCTCCCCTGCTCTTATTACACCTTCCCACTTATTAGAAATTTAATAATAGCATGAATTTAGAACAAATTAACTAGATGACTAGTCCCTAACCAGTTGCCGGATTTACAAACCCTGGATTGTGTCTCATCTCATTCTGTTTCATGCTCGATGTGGTTTCTTCGTGATGCTTCTACTTCTGTGACTGTCATAGGCTTTATGTTGAAGTTTTTTTGACTTATTTAAAATTAAAAAAAGATTCGCATCAATGCACTCTCCATCACACATATTATTTCGGCTGTTTCATGGCATGTTGGTATCCTAATGTTACTTTTGCATGCCAAATGTTTCTATGAGTCATTATATGAAATTTTATTTTAGATTGATACCAAAGGTGGAGAGAAGATACTTGGTGATCGTTTTGAAGCTGCGACAAAAGGTAGCAGTTATAATGAACTACAACTTAAGTAAGTTTCAATGAATCATGTATGAGATGTCACATTATTGCTTACTGTGGAGGAGTGGATTTTAAGCATGGCTTCAGGCAATAAAAGCCTGAAGCTATACTGCAATTATTTCCTCCATGGTGTGTATCTGTTCTTAATTTGAGTTAGGTAATAGTAGTTGTCATTCTAAATTTCCCGTTTTCTCTTGCATAAACGAAACTGGAATTTTTAGGTGGCTGCTTTATTGACTTCTTTAATAGTGTAACAATCTAGTCGTTAATATTGACAAAAAAACTGAAACAGGAAAAAATTTGAACAATCCCATTTACTAAATTTTCCATTAATTTTTCAATAATAACAAAACAATCAATTTTAAACAAAAACTCAATAGCAGTCATAGTGGAGACATAAATGCTGGTTTTAAACATAAGAACCTAAGGTTTCAAGATCCTTAAAAGTTCATGGTATGTAAAATGGAACCGTAAAAGTTCAAAATCAAATTATGGTTTAAATTGAAAAACAATGAGGGAAAATAGAGCAATCCTATTTTGACTCTATTTTGATCCTAGATTGATTGTGTAGCATTGCGGTCATCGTTTGGTTTAATTTTAGCCTACGTTTATAGAATTCGGTTTAATCTCAGCTTATGTCCAGATTACTATTTGAAAATCCCAAGATTGATGTTCAGATAAATACTGACAAACTGAGATCAACCAAGTTTAATTTTTTGTTTGTTTATATTTTGCAGACCGAGAAGGAGGCATTGAGAATCTAATGAAAGTGTATAGACTGAGATAAACAACAAAGGTCCAGGGATTGAAATAACTGCCGGTCATTTCTGTGGAGGAGAGATTTTTTCAGATTATTTTAAGCCAAATTGGCTGTATATATTATTCTGAAATATCTCTCTACAGCAATGATCGGCAGTTATTTCAGCCCCTAAAGGTCTATATCGTAGGCTTAAAATTTATGATGGTAACGTGTAAACCCATGCTGATTTTATTTATCTTCTCTGTTGTTTTAGATACCTTGCATTCGACTTTCACAAAGAATGCAGTAAAATGAGATGGCATCGATTACAGCTCTTAATGGATATGTTGGACGATTCGATAAACGATATGTCATACTTCGCAGTAAATCGTGACAAAGTACTATTAGATCATCAAACTGGTGTCGTACGAACAAATTGTATAGATTGTTTAGATCGAACGAACGTTGTTCAAAGTATGATCGGGCGATACGTGCTGGAAAAACAATTGCAACAATGTGGCATTATAGGAAAAGATAATAAAATTATTGACTTTACTGATTTCGAGCATATATTTAAGAATGTTTGGGCAGATAACGCTGATATGTGTGCTCATCAGTACACTGGTACTGGTGCATTAAAATCAGACTTCACCAGGTAATAGGTTCTTTGTTTTTCTGGAAAATAAAAGAGAAGTAAACGTGTCAGTGGCATATACCTTTTCATGTAGGTATACATGTACTGAATGGGTGTCTCAACCTAAAATGTAATATTAGGTATTGTCTCAAGAATAAAATCTACAGAGGAGAGTGCTAAGTCAACAATCTTGCAATGGATTGGTTTCTTCTAAACTCGACAATTAATTTAATTATTTATCTCTTGAGAATTAGTAACAATTAGTATTAGTGAATGGTTATTCCTTCTTGAATATTCTTATTTCTTTTGTACTGAAAGAAAGAAAGATAAATTTGCATAAATGAAAGTTAATGAATTTAAGTAAATAACAAGCCTGAAGCTATGCTCAAAAATCACTCCTCCACAGTGATTTTTGCCCTTATTTCGAACACTGCTCTTAGTAAAACGTTATAAAATAATATTCTCATGAAAATATGACATAACAATAATTCCCATTGCAAAAATTAATTTAAATTGTTTAATTTAATGTTCTTAATTTAATGTTCTCATTATTACTCGAATAATAAATTATTATTCACTCTAAGATGACCTAAGCATTACGTATTAATTTTTATTTTTATTTTTTAGAACTGGTAAAAGGTCAAACTATGGTTTATTGCAAGATGGTGTCAATTCAATGATTAGATATTACAAAAATAATTTTTCCGATGGTTTTAGACAAGTAAGAAGATTGTTTTTGAAGTAAAAATTATAGAGAAGAGTACTGGAGTCAATGATCATGCAATGGATTGGTTTCCTCGTATCGAAGAAACCAATTCATTGCAAGCTCATTGATATAACACCCTTCTGTGCAGTTTCCTCTTAAGTCAAAATTAATTTCTTTAAATTTGCCATAAAAAGGTTAAAAAAGTTTGAGGTGTTCTCTAAGTAACTCAACCATTTTTCCACAGGTGTTATTGAGGCTTGGGATAAGGTTAATGCACTTATATACAAGTTTATTGAAATATAATACTCTCCTCCACAGGTATTATGTTTAAATAAAAAGTGGAAACAATCACTGTAAAAATTATCAATATGTATCCTGAAGCAATGCAAAAAGATAGCTCTCCTCCACAGTGATTATTTATTTGCTCCTATATTGAGGATAGTATGTTAGTTTTAACCCTTGTGCAGGAGATTAAATGCCTTTTCGTATTAATGATATTCAATGTCTTCTCAAATGTTCAGTGAATTGTCAAATCCTTTATTCAATAAAGCTTTTTTTATAATTGATTGACCTGAAATTTGGTGACTTTGTCTAAAATTTATTTGGGGTCATTTTGAACTAAAAAGGTCATTTTGAAATAAAATAAATTGTTAAGGGATAATTTTCCCTTGGTAACCAAACTTTTAACAGGTAGGTAAAAAAAAATAAAAAATAAAAAATTTTCTTATTATTATTTTATTTTTGCTTGAAAAACGTTTTGGTATATAAGTGTTCTTACGTTTGATGAAGTCAGCAAAAAATTATTATGTCAGCCAAAAAAAGATTGCGCTATAATGTTCAGATAAGAATGAAGTATAACCTGACCAAATTTCATACATATCGCATTAACATATCAGAAGTTATGCAAGGGGGAATCACCCCCCCCCCCCTCCAGACTTACAGAGCCCTATAAAGCCTAGCCCGAATAGGGTTAAATCAAGGGATTTTGAGCATTGCTTTAGGCTTTCATAGTGACTGCTACTATATATTTAATTGCAGCCAGTGCTAACATATCTTGTTGTATGGTTTAGGATGGAATTGATTTGATTCTTGGAAATTATGTGATTAATGCTTCTGAAAAATCTTCAATATTTGAAAAATCAAAAGGATGGAAATATATGGCTGTAAGCGATTTGTTTTGTAGTTTTTATCTCGATCTATCAGTTTATTGTTTTAAATTGATCTCAATTCTTAATTTCATCTCGTTAGGCCAGTTGGTTATTTTTTATCTCGATCAACCAGTTTATGGTTAATTTAATTTCTGTCAGCAGCTGGTTTATTGTTACATTCATTTCGATCAAGCAGTGTTAATTTCATCTCGCTCAAAGAGTTTCTTGTTAAATTTATCTTGATTAACCAGTTTATTATTGATTTCATATTAATTAATCTATTTGTTTACTTTTGATTTAGTTACCTACTATTCTACTGATTGGTTTTTCTATGTTCATTATTAGTCTTCTAATACCTTCAAGTAAGTTAATTTTCTCATTTACCCAGGCTGGCAAAAACCTGTTCAAAGTCAGCAAGATAACGTTCCTTTTTTTTAAAGTGATCAGCTACCGTTTTGAAATTAAATTTACAGGGAAAAATACAGAGTAATCAATCTTGGATTGGATTGGTTTCTTTGTACCAAAGCAAAATTTTCCATAGATAAGTTTCTATTGCCATGGTGTACCCATTGAGTTGCGTTATAACTATTTCTACGGGGCTTTTTAAGGCTCTGAGAATCTGTGGGTCAAATTGTGCCCCCTCCCCTATTTTCTGAACTAGAAATGGTGTGGTTATAAAACTTGGTGTGAACCAAGTTGTTCTAAACATTCAGGGGTATATTTTTATTGCTGACGTCATCATAATTGATCGTAACCCAAAAATAACCTTAGAATGCACCACTGGCTTGCATTATTAATTATGTATGATTATTAATTGTTACCCAAAACTAATTACATTAATGAATTGAAAATAATATTTTTATTCCCAATGATTATAATATCACCATATTTCAAAGAATAATATTTTGGAATAACCACCTGTTAATAATTTGGTTGGTTTCCATGGTAACAGAGCAAACAAAAAATTATAGTATTCCTTCGATTGAGCACCCCTCTTGAAAGTCCAAAACCATTTTTATGAGTGCTCTGGCGCTCATTCGAGGCAATACGGTATGCCAAATTTAGGAAAAGTCAGAAAATTTCAAATCAAAATCACATTCCGTTAAAAAATATTTTTATATAGTGAAAATGTTTAGTTTTTCTTCAGTTGACCCGTCGTTACTGTGGATGTTGCCAGGTCGAACCATTTTGACCTTTTTTTTGTGGTTAACATTTATCATTTGTATCTTGATATTTGAAACTTTACAACTACAAACAGTAGGTGTTGCCTTGTGCTCTAAGGTTACTCATAACTTACGGTCCTCTCAATCCTTAACGTTCTTAGCCTAAAACAGTCTAAAATCTGTACATAATCCAACCGGCAAAACCTGTTCAAAGTCAGCAAAATAACATTAGAACAAATTTTGCTGACTTTGAACAGGTTTTTGCCGGCTGGAAAGTATCTGTATTATGTAAACAAGTTTTATTTTAGTGTTCGAAACAAGAGCACATAATCACTGTGGAGGAGTGTTTCTAAGTATATCATCAGCTTAAAAAGCTTGAAGCTATGCCCAAAACTCTTTCCTCCTCAGTGATTATTTCCTCAAATTCGACGTGATATTTTATACCTTTGTTTTTTTTATTTAGCTGACTTTAAACTTCAATTGACATATGTTGTATTTTGGGCGTTAGCATGTTTAATTACGATGTATCTGGTCGTCTTATTTGGAACTGAATTTGTTGACAAACCAAGATTGGCAAATAGAAGACCAGCAAAAGATGTCAAAGTTTAAGTCTATCCTTACCGCCACGCATCGTTTAATCAACGTTGAAAAGAAGTCGTTTTGACGTCTAGACGTCACAGCGACGTCTTTTTGACGTTGATTATACTTCGCGATCCTAGTTGGGTATTGAAGACCATTTTGGACATTTAGGGTAGTAGGCCTCAGAATTCACGTCGGCATTCCCCTGTGGAGGAGCATCTGTTGGATGTTGGCTTCAAATTAGCCTCTAAAGATGCTCCTCCACAGGGGAGTGCCGTCGTGAATTCAGAGGCCTGGGGTAGGGTTTAATAGATCTATTCACAAATACACGGAAACGAGGAGTTGGCTGCTTAAAGTAGAACTTATTGCAATGCAATAACTTTCTTTTTGTGCAGTGCCTCGTTTTCACGTATTTGTGAATATGTCTCTCTATATATTTCACTTTCAGGGTAATATTTCTTTTCAATAATGTTTTCGTCTACATAATGGTAAAAACAATAGAACAATATACCTAACTTGCTCAAAGTCTACAGTAAAAACGCTAGTACAACGCCGAACGACGTTTTTCTAGCACCTTTAATGTGGACTTTAAACAAATTTTTCGTATTTCCAGGGGGTAAAGATAGGAAAAATTATTAATAGTTTTCTGATTTTTGATAACATAAAACCCCCCTTTAATATTAATATTGTATGACAAAATATTGAATATCAGGAGGTTAATCGTAAAAAGCAAATTAGAGAAAATACTCACTGTGGAGGAGTGATTTTTGGGCATAGCTTCATGTTTCAAAGCCTGAAGCTATGCTTAAAAATCTCTCCATGACAGTGATTATTTTCTCGTATTTCGATCACTGAGATAACTTGACTTTCAAAAATCATTTTAATAAATTGTTTGTTTCTTATAGTTATTTTCCACTAGGTGAAATGTTTGCAGCGAAAACCCAAAGAAGACATACCATTGGTAGAAATTGACGTCATACATGGTTTCTACCAATGGAATGTCTTCTTTTCGCCCTCGAAGCGAATTTTTCCTCCAGTAGAAATCAACCTTTAGGGCAGGTGCTTTTCAATATGCATATAACTGTCGGGCGCTACCTGTGGAGGTGAGTTTTTTTATTTATACTACAAAACACTTCTCCACAAGTGATGTCCGGAAATTATATTCGGACTTACTTTTTGTTGTGTTTTGTTGTAGAATTTATATTTTATTTTATATTGTGTATGGAAATTTATTACCCAGCCGGAAAAACCTTTGTCGGTTTTTGTCGGCTGGGTATATATGTGTTAAAAGCTCGAGTAAAAGGTCAAACAATTTGCTGTACTTGTTTTAAAACATATCTTCCGGGATATTAGATAACATGTATAAATACCATCTATAGAAACACCATACTAAATATTTTGTTTTTGTTTTTTTATTTCAAAATAAAAATTAAAATACTTTATCTCCCAAAATTATGATATCTCAGTGTGCAAAAACCTGTTCAAAGTTTGTATTAAAGACGCACCAAGTTGACAAACCAAGACTGCCAAATAGAAGACCAGCAAAAGATGTAAAAATTTAAATCTATCCTTACCGTCACGCAACGCTTAATCAACGTTGAAAAGACGTAGTTTTGATGTCTAGACGTCACAGCGACGTCTTTTTGATGTTGATGGTACGTCGCAATCCTAGTTGGGTATTGAAGACCATTTTAGACATTTAGGGTAGTATATAATAAACCTATTCACAATTACATGAAAACGAGGCACCGCTCAAAGTAGAACTTTGTGCAATGCAATAAACTCCCTTTTTGTGCGGTGTCTCGTTTTCATGTATTTCACGCTGTTCTAGCGTCTTTACTTGCTGACTTTTAACAAGTTTTTGCCCACTGAGATGAAAGTGGATTTCCACTTATGTGTTTTTTGTAAACAGCAAGAGTTTTTGAGCGAAATTCTACAATGCGCATGTGTAGTAGCAAAATGTTTGAATCCTAACCATATGCGACATCACATCAGGTTTAGATGTGTAGTAGCAAAATGTTTGAATCCTAACCATGTGCGACATCACATCAGGTTTAGATTATATGAACATTGAGATCATCCCAGAATAAAATTTACAGAGAAGAGTACTGAGTCAATGATCTTGCAATAGATTGTTTCTTCTTGCAGAATAAACCAATCCATAGCAAGATCGTTGACAATGTACCCTTCTGCACGGTTACATATTTGTTTAATATGGTCAAATTTAACTTATTTAGCAAAAACTTGTTCAAAGTCAGTAGTAAAGACGCTAGAACGACATTGTTCTAGCGTCTCTACTGCGGACTTTGAACAGGTTTTTGAACACTTTTTCTCATTAACTTTTGGAATTGTCGTAGAAGAAATATAAATAACAGTTCCCTGCCGGCACAAGGTGTCAGAAACGACGT
>JAULBZ010003171.1:0-17012 GCA_032360805.1 Neoturris breviconis
TCAGCCAACTTGGCTGAAAATATTCTGAAAAATCTCTCCTCCACAGCGATGACCGGCTGTTATTTCGAGCCCTGTAATGCTAATTCTCATCTTCCTAATGTTAATTCTCATATTTCATTTTTGTAAACTGTTTCTTTCTGTTGTAGCTCTCTGTCAAGTAGTGGCCTTGATGCCTTCTTGATGCCTTCAGCAACCTTAGTCACGAAATTCCGAACAAGCTGGACTTACTGTAGGTGTATAATCTATGGAACATATGAAGTTTTTGGGACTAGATAAACTAGCCTCAGGTAATGTAGGAACACAATCTGGTGTGTGACTATTGCGACGAATGAATGACAATGGTTGCCGAGAAGTAGCAGACCGGAATGGATTTGAACGTCTGAACTCTGGATTTCTAGTCCCACGCTCTTCCAACCGAAATTTTGTGATTAAGGTTGCTGGGTCGTTAGTAGTCAGAGTTGGAGGAGAACAACAATCTAAACTGGATATTGACCTTGGCAGTTCATTGAGCTGTCAGGACCAATAGCTCAGTTCGAAGAGTGTGGGGCTTTTGTTGTATTGATAGTGGAAGGGTGTGTTCTGATCTAACAGTCTAAAGTTATTCAAAAAACAAATATTCCCATCATTCTGTCAAACAGACATTTTTTTCAATTTGCTTAAAATCTTCGAGCTGGGCAGTCAAAGTGGGTATTTCTTAGAGAAAAAAGAGATTGAGTCTATCACCTTCTCTAAAATTACATATCAATCGGTGCGTGAAATAAGAGCAAATAATATCTGTGGAGAAGAGATTTTGAGCATTACTTCAGGCTGCAAAGCATGAAGCCATGCTCAAAAATCCCACCTCCACAGTATTGTATATCATAGGAAAGAACTAAATGGATGATACAATTAGTGTGAAATGAATAGGATTTGAATTTTATCCAAGCAATAAAATTGTTCCACAGATACAGATTTTTTTACATTTTTATAATTGAGTCCATAACTCAATCTAAAGTTCAAGTTCTTGCCTCCTTATAACCCTGGAAAAAAACCTGACAGTGCACATGTCTGTATAAAGTAAACGTCCAATGTATCATATTACAAATGTCTGTCTGATCAAGAATTGCTTGGTAGTAGATATTTACCACTGGACATCATGTTGTGGCATGGAACAATAGTGACCAATTCAGATTCTTATCATATTTACATATGTTTATTCATATGAAAATTGAACACTTATTTTCCTTTATATTTTATGCAAATATTTGAATACTATCCACAGAAGTTTAGGAAATTAGATAAACAGTTATTTGATATATGTAATAATGTAAATGTAATAAATTACGCTCAGCTAGTCACTGTTTAATTATTATTGCATCAGAAATATCAGAAAGACCTGATTAAACAAATTTTAAGTTATGTTGTTGTACACAAAAGATTACACATTCAAAGATTACTCAAGAATGCTCTCGTGTATAAAAGTATATGCTCTGTGAAGTATTATCAAGCTGTTTAAGAGGAGATTTGTATCAGTAAATCCATTCATAAAAACCTGATGGAGGTTTTTGTCAGGATGTGCAACTAAGCCCCAAAATAATAGTCGTACATCACCTGTAGAGGAGAGTTTTTTGAGTGCAATTTTCAATTTCAAAACTAAAAATTGTACTCAAAAATACTCCTCCACAGGTGATTTCCAACCATTATTTTGAATCTTGTGTTTGAGTTAGTTGACCTATGAAATTTCAAGGTGTATCTGCAAAAGGGTGCATTGTAACTGTTGCGCTTTAAGCAATGCTAGAGGAAGGAGTTTATGGATATACTCAAAAACAATCCTCCACAGGTGATATCTGACTGTTATTTTGAGGCTTGGAATAGATCTTATGTAACACAGCATAGCTTCAGGTCTCAAAAATCCCTCCTTCATGATTATTTGCACTTATTTTGAATGCTTTGTTGAACATATATATGATAAGGTATAAAGTAATATTTTTTTTTATGACATGAATATAAATGTAAATATTATTAGCTTTTGTTTGAATTATTTATCTATTGTGGTCTACTGTCAAGATTGAAAATAGCTACTATGCATCTGTGGAGGAGTGTTTTTAATGTTTTATGCTGCAAAACTAAAAACTATACCAAAAATAACTCTCCAAAGGTGGTGTCTGACAGATATATTCAGCATTGACTGTAAGTCTCCACACATGAGATTAACCACAGATGCATATATTAAAGGTTGATATCCATTAGGTAGAAAATTACGTGTGAAAGTCAAATGAAGACATTCCATTGGTAGGTATTAACATCATATTTTTAAATTTTGCCTAAAATTAATCTAATGGTGCACTCCACAATGTAAATTTTTGTTGTTATTACAGTTTTCAAAATAAGAGCAAATAATTTCTGTGTAGGAGGGATTTTTGAGCATAGTTTCAGTCTTTGAAGCCTGAAGCTTTGCTCAAAAATCCCTCCTTCACAGTAATTATTTGCTCTTATTTCAACCACTGTATTACTTACCTTAACAAATCTTTTTCAGTCATCCATCAGTGTTGGGAGTTCATTGTCACGGTATTTTGTACCCTTCTCAAGTTGCTATAGAAAGGTGGTTGCAGGCAAACCTCTTGATCCTTGATGGTCGTATATTGGTTAAGAGTTTATGGATCCTTGGTGGTCGTGCAATCTTTTAGTTTACATTCAGGCCTGCCTAGGGAATCTTAAGATAACAGTTGGACATCACCTATGGAGAAGTGTTTTTTAGTACAGTTTCAGCTTTGCAACTGAAAACTACTCAAAGAACACTCCCCCA
Organism: Neoturris breviconis; assembly: GCA_032360805.1. NCBI lineage: Eukaryota > Metazoa > Cnidaria > Hydrozoa > Anthoathecata > Pandeidae > Neoturris > Neoturris breviconis. Next base: position 2,786 of record JAULBZ010003171.1, read on the forward strand.
TCGGTGATGTTCGATCGTTATCTTGAAACTTGCATTCTGAACTGTTACTCTGAAGAATATCATCTTAAAGTTTCAGCTGATATTTATTGGGAACTCTAATTTCCTATGGATGTGACATGTCTTTGTTTCAAATATTAATCATTACTTTGTCTAAAACTTTAGAATAGAATATATATATAAAAAAATGGATTCATTTATTTCATCGATATCCAGCTACTGGACACCGTCTGTTCAAATCATTGTCTTGGTTATATTTGTCACAATAGTCAGAAAATTTATCTTATACAAAACTACGAAACGAGAAGAACCAAAGGTAGAAATTTTACCACCTATGGAGAAGAGAGATTTCACGATGCAAGAACTACAGCAATACAATGGCAAGGATGACGAAAGAGTATTGATTGCAGTTAATGGTAAAGTTTTTGATGTGACTGCTGGGAAAAGTTTTTATGGACCAGGTATATATAGTTTTGTTTTGTCTGTGTCAGTGTTCAAAATAAAAAGTAGATAATCACTGCTAAGGAGAGATTTTTGAGCATAAGTTATGTTAAAAAAAAATCACTCCCACAGTGATTATTTGCTCTTATTTTGACCACTGTGTTTATTTTACTAGTGTCCAAAATAATAAAAAATAATCACTATGGAAGAGTAGTTTTTAGTATAATCTGACATGACTTGGGACAAGTAGTTTTTACTATTTTATAGCTTTATTTATAACACTCCACTACAGTTTTGACTAACATTTATATTCTCAGGCTTGTGCTGCCAAGTCTGAAACTATTCTTAAATATCGCTCCTCCACATTGATTAGTTGCTTTTTATTACAAGTAATTAATTTGTTTTAATTTGTTTTAATTGTTATGTCTGTTATGACCATATGTAGTTCTATTAGCCAACTTGATGACCAATATATCCAATGTCCATGTGGTTTAGAAGTTCTTTACTTTATACAAATATTATGAGATCATGCGAAAATAAGTTTCCCTGAAATGCAGTTCAAGCCTCAAGGTAACTGCCAGACATCACCTGTGGAGGAGTGTTTTTGAGTAAAGTTTTCAGTAGCATGTCTTCTTCGTTGACCTAACATTTCTCATTCTGGAGTGTTTTTTATGCATAAAGGCAAAATCGTAGGTGACGTCGTTTTCAACCAATGTAATGGCTTTATTTAGAATTTGTGCAAATGAATTCGTCTAGTAGTGGAGATCCGCCTTGTTCATAAACACTCACTCCTCCTCAGCAGGTGGTGTCTGGCACCCAGCTAGCAAAAACCTGTTCAAAGTCAACAAAATAACGTTAGAACAACGTTCACAAAGCGTTGTTCTAACGTTATTTTTCTGACTTTGAACAGGTTTTTCCCGGCTGAACAGTTGTATTCAGGGTTGTTATTGGAATTTTGTTTTAGTCTAATTCAGGGTTGTTATTGGAATTTTGTTTTAGTCTAATATCATCTAGCAGGACGAGAGAAAAAAATACTGATACTGAATAGAAACAAAAAAAAACATTGGTAAAAAGTACCAGGATATAATTAATAGGAGAAATAGATAGAATGACATTACAAGGTTGTAAAAATTCAAATAAGTGCCCGGGCACTTATATATTTTGTCACATTTCAGAGGGGAGAGGAGGGTGCGCTTATTAATATTTTAGCTCTAAGGGGGGAGGAGCGCTTAATGGAGGCATTATGGTATGCACAGTACCTTATATTTATATTAAATTTTGCAAGTTACATAAGTGAGAGAATAAAAGGGTTCCTCGGTTTTGCATGCATATAAATTAAAGGGCAGGGTCTTAAGAAGAGAAAATATCAATAAAAAAGACCCGCGTATTAGACAAAACATTTACATATCAACATTTTTCCTTTCTGGATCATATTTTAATATTTGCACCTTTGTTCTACTTAGAGTGCGAAAATTAGAGAGGGACATGACCATTAAGGCGGATCTACACTGGGCGAAATCTTTCACACAAATTCTAAATGAATCCATTACACCGGTTGAAGGTTTAAAAAAATCTGAAAATGACTGTCGATTATCACCCATGGAGGAGTGTTTTTGAGTGCAGTCTTCAGCTTTGTGGCGGAAAACTATAGTCAAATAACACTCCATGGGTGATATGTGACAGCTATTTTCAGGCTTAAGATTAAAGGTTGCTTTCCAGGGCGAAGATCCGTTGCGAAAGCCAAGAGAATATATTCGTTTGGCGGAAATTGACGTCACATGCTTGTGAAAGGAATAATTCATTAACATCGTTTGTTCCCCTAACATATCAAGCAGTTTTGTTATCCTGTATTTATCACATGTATAAAAGCATACAACTTTGTTTAGATGGCCCATACAGTGTATTTGCTGGTCATGATGCAAGTCGTGGACTCGCAACATTTTCAATTGATGAATCAACTGTGAAAGATGAATACGATGATCTCTCAGATCTTAACTCAATGCAAGTAAGTTAAGTGTGACATCCATTTCTACCAATGGAATGTCTTCTTTTGCTACTTTTCGCCCGAGTGGAGATCCACCGTTAGTCAACTCTGTTTTAATGATTGGTTTCTTCGTACTGAAGTACTGCTTAGTCGGCAAAAAACCTGTTCAAAGTCAGCAAAATAACTTTAGAACAACGTTCTTTGAACGTTATTCTAAGGTATTTGGCTGACTTTGATCAGGTTTTTGCCAGCTGGGTGATGTGCTGCTCCAAATTAAGGTATCTTTCAAAATAAAATGACGTACGTAAAAAAGCGAGGTATGGCAATCTAAACCAGATGTTATACTGTAGGTATATATGTCAATACTTTTTGTATCCATTTTTTTTGAAAAAATAGAATTTAACATGGCATCGGACAGTGATCAAAATCGGAGTAAATAATCACTGTGTGGGAGGGAGTTTTGAGCATAGCTTTAGGCTTTGTAGCCAGAAGCTATGTTGTGCTCAAAAATCACACCTCCACAGTGGTTATTTGCTCTTATTTTGACCAAGCTGCATCGCTCGAATATAAAAAATAATTCACAAATAACGAAAATAAGGCGTTGACTGCTCAAAGTAAAAACTTGTTGCAGTGCAATAGCTTCCTTTTTGTGCAGTGACTGTGCAAATTTTTTCTTTGAGCGGCCAACTATACATATATTATTTAAAATATCGCATTTATTTAGGTGGAGTCGATGATGGAATGGGAAATGCAATTTACAGAAAAGTATTCGTACGTGGGAAAGTTATTAAAACCTGGTGAAAAGCATAACAACTATAAAGCTGAAGAGTCGGAAGATGAAACGAAATCTGATGGAGATAAAAAAATTAACTAAAATCCTAATGAATGTTATGGAGATGTATATCGAATATTACGGAGTTACGAGCCTTTAATGCTCAGATTTTAGTAGTCGAAGGTTGTATGGTGGAATAGACGAGTTTTTGTGCCTATTATGATTTCACGAATTCTTTTTGTTTGTTCGCGTTTGTGGGAATTTTATGTTGCGAATTTGTACAAAGAAATTCGAGGTATATTGTGTACCTCCACCGCTTTGACGTATTATACGCAGAATAAATGGATTTAGGTAGAATATTTATGTAGAATATATGTTTGGAACTGAAAACGTCTACCTTGAAATTGTAAACCTCTTCACGTTTTTGAACACAAATAAATCCAAGGTCTATACACGGAGAAATACGGTACGTCAACGAACTTGCAATTGATTGGATTCTTCGGTACGAAAAACTAATCAATTGTAAGATCGTTGACTCTCTATTTCACAGCAACGTATTCACTTGTGGAGGAGTGTTTTTTGCTGAACACTACTCAAAAAACACTCCTCCACTGGTGATGATGTTCGACAGTTATATCCAGGCTTGTACTAAAGTATCTTATATGCTAATGTATTTGTTAAAGTAAACCTGAATATATCTGCCGGACATCACCTGTGGAGGAGTGTATTTAACCCTATTAATACTGGGCCTAAAACCCCTCCCCTCCATAACTTTTGATAAGACCATGCTGTGTTGAAACTTTTCCGAATGATAGGTCAATACATTATAATATACATTTTGGCAAAATTATTTTTTGATGGCGTCATCGCAACAGGTGGTTGAAATTTTTTTTTTAGGGTTTGTCAGAACGTTTTTCAAGCAAAAATAAAAATAAATTGAATTTTTTTTTTTTACCACCTGTCAAAAATTTAGTTATTAAGGGAAAATTATCCTTAGTTACCAAAAAAAAATGATTTAAATGATCCTAGATAAATTATAGGAAAAGTCCTAAAATTTTTAGTCATAAGTCATTCATTCAAACGTTATATTATGTTGAAACTACTCCCCCCTCCCCTCCCCAGTAGGAATAGGGTTCAAGATATAGTTGTGAACTTCAAAGCGGAAAACTATTCCAAAAAACATTCCTCCACAGGTGGTGTCCGGCAGTTTTATTTGGACTTAATGTTACGTCGTTCACAATCTCTTTAATTTAATATTACGAAATTTCTCACAAACACCATAACGTGACGTCTGATGACGTCATATTATTTTACAGAAAGCATAAACTTGCTTAACTCTGCCAAGCCAAATCGCATTTTTTTAACTTGGATGAATCTGCAGGAAAATGGCTACTGTATTTCCTCTAATAAGTGTCTCGGCGCATATATAATTTCTGAACTGTTGCAGGGGAAGCGCTTATTTCAAAATTGGATTTAGACAATTAGAACATACTGTTTTCACATGTGGTACTTTTAGTTCTTTAAGAAAATACAACGCCATATATCAGGAAAATTATTTTCTATTCTTTGGTATCTTCGGGTAGTAAAAAATACATAACCGTTGTTTGATTTGTCCAACCCAAATACCATGTACTAAGTGGATAGTACGGGGAAAATGAATCAGTTGATAGGATTCCCAGCCGGTAAAAACCTGTTCAAAGTCAGAAAAATAGCGTTAAAACAACGTTGTTCTAACGTTATTTTGCTGACTCTGAACAGGTTTCTGCCGGCTAGGTTATTTCTAATAAGCACCGCTCTTAAAGGTGTGGCGCTTATTTCACTCTTCCTTCCTCAAGGTACGGCGTTTATTTGAGACTAGGCGCTTGTTACAGGAAATACGGTATATATATCTGCTTGTTTAAAGATATGCGTGCTCTGTGTTTTATTCAAACAATAGTTCCTGTAACCTATTTTAAAATTTCAGATATGTTTTGTGAAACTTAAGGGAAAAGATCCCTAGGAATCCTTTAGGAACACCATGAATCCATCCAATGGCCAATGGATAGGGATTTTTATATTATTACATACTTTCAATAGTTTCCCTCATGTTGCTCTCATGCTTGCACTATTTATGAATGATACCCAGCCGGCAAAAACATGTTCAAAGTCAGCAAAATAACGTTAGAAAAACGTTCTGTGAACGTTGTTTTAACGTTATTTTGGTGACTTTAAACAGGTTTTCGCCGGCTGGGTTTATATTGATTGTTTATGATAATTTTTTCGTGCCAACCAGGGAATAAGGCGTGGCATGTAGTATCTGGAGGAGAGTGCTATCTCAATGAACTTGCAATTGATTAGTTTCTTTGATACGGAGAAACCAATCAATTGCAAGATCGTTAACCCAGTGCTCTCTTACGTAGAAAATATATACAAATTTAAATCACGTTAAAACAGATGTTCTAGCTCTCACTCGTTCTCAGTTAGATTGGTATATTTTACATGCATGCATTTATTCTCAATGTAGACTGGTTTTTGTCGGGAGTTTTTAGTTCCGATAAGAACTCAATAAAAATTTCTGAAAAATAATATTTACAGAACAAGTGTATTAAGTTGACGTTCTTGCAATTGATTGGTTATCTCATACCAAAGAACCAATCAAATACGAGTTTGTTGCACATTCTTTATGATAGTTTAATTAATGTTATTTATTTAAATTATCTGTTTTGGTTTTATACACCTTTTCAAATGTAGTTCGAAGATAAAGCTTATCACGAAAATATGTTTAAGAAGATCAGATATTTGTAAAGTTCGTACTCTCCCCCTACTCTGAAGTTTTTACTCATCTGACCTACTCTGAAATTTTTCATTTTCTGACATTTTACCGATCGAGTTTTTTTTCCTTTATACATTAACTGGTTTTAATTTTGCTCGTTATTTCAGCATATACGCTGTCTTATTGTACCAGCTTTAAAACATTTTATAGGACCATATGATGTACTATATTGAATTAACGGAGTTTTTCGCTGAGAATTTATAAATGAATATTGTCCACCATTGTTGGTAGGTATAAATATCTTTTATGTCGCCTCTCCCTCATCTTTAAATATTTTATCGTAGAGTGTTGGACTGTTTCTCCATAAGTGAATACATAACGAATTTCTTTTCTTTATATGCTTCTTTTATTTTTCCATCTTTATTTTCGTTTTATTCTGATCAATTATTGAAGAACTTCGATGTAATATATAAATTTCGTGAATTGGAAATACTGTATTTGCACATAAAGCTAATATGTTAGTTTTTCTTCTTCTTTTTCTCTTCAGAAGCATATACATACGAGTTGAAGTTGTTGATGATTCATGGTTTAAATATTGACACTACTTAATTAACTATCTGATAGGTTTATAAATTCGTTCGCTTATGGTTTCACCAGATGGGCGGTCGTAACTACTGAGCTTTGTGTGTTCTACTATATTTGATATCGTATATTTTCATTTTTTTGGACAGTTTAAATAATTTTTTTAATATTTTTAGTGGTAAGTTTTTATAGCTGTTTTTATTTATTAGCTAATCATGTTAAAGCCTAATCCTTACCATTGTCTACTAAAAATCTATATAAATGTATATTTTAAACATTAAAATCCCAGCCTGCAAAAACCTGTTCAAAGTCAGCAAAATAACGTTAGAACAACGTTCAAAGAACGTTGTTCTAACGTTATTTTTCTGACTTTGTAAAGGTTTTTGCCGGCTGGGTAGTTGACTTGAATATTTTATGTACTGCTTTGTATGAATATGTTTCCAGTAAGAAAAATTAGTTTTAAAATTTATTTTGTTGAATAGAAAAAAGTATGGTGGAAGAAGAAAATGTTAATAACCCGCAAAGAAGCAGATTCGGAAGATTTGCAGTTAGGCCAAGCTTTAGTTTTATAAAAACACCACTAGGAATTATTTTGTGCGTTAATATGGTAAGTACGAATGTTAATTTTGCGAAATCGGCAAATTTTTAAATAACTCTTGATAGATATGTGTGTGTGTCTGTAATTCCGAACAAATGAACATTTCCGTATTCAACAATATGACTAACTAATCCGGTTATTGTTGATATTTTAATAGGCCATGGTGGTGGAACAAAGTGCCCGCGGTCTCTTATCTCCAAACCACTAATGCTTATGACATGGAACTTGGTACACTTATGTAACAAATTAATACAAACACTTTGACTAAAAAGTTTGACTTGATGACGTCAACAGCACTTGCTATGACGTCATCAATAACAGTTTTCGGTTTTCGTTCTGTAAAATGCTGTAATATGAAAGCAGTGTTTTATCTCCGAACACAATGCTTACTTATGACGTGAAACTTCATCAACAAAATCATATATTTTCCAAAAATTACCCCCTGATCAGGTGATCCTAATCTTTAAAAAAAGGATCATTTTTTAGTAACTACGGATAATTTTCCATTAGCAAATTTTTGTCAGGTTGTAAACAAAATTCAATGGCCTAACATTCTAAAACGTTGCAACACTACATCCTGGTTTCATTAAAAGTTATGGAGGGGGTGAAACCCCTTCCCCCTCCCCCCCAGTATTAAGAACTTTTGTCGGCAAGTTTTACATATAAGGTAACTACAATCATATACATAAATTATGACAAATTTGGTGAATTTTAAAGCGTAATTATAAACCACAAGTGAAACGAAACCGCGGATAGCACCTACGAGATGTATCTTGGGTCTTATTGTAAACTCGACAAATTCTGTTCATTTTAGCCGCCTAGTACTCAGACTATTAGAATAAATTCGAACTTTCGTTCCGCTCATCTCGCTAATAAAAAAGTTAAGACCTTTTGTCAAAGTTGATATTTAAAGTTGAAATATTAATGACCACGATTGTAGATAAAATTCATACTTTATATACGGTAGTATGTAACGCAGTGCCTTTAATCAATTGAAAATCGACCATTTATGTATAGTAGACGCTCTAATTACAATCTTAAGATCCTCACCAATGATAATATTGACATGTTTCATCCTCCAATAAGAAGTTGTCGTACTTCTATTGTTATAAGTCAAACATGATTGTCGACACGTGTTGAGATACATGTTTTTTTATAAGAAACTTAGGATTTGAGCGAGAAATCGAGTTTCTTATTTTTCTCAATATTTTGGAACTGAAGCCTATGTTTTGTTTCTTATAAAGAGTCGAATAGTACTGCCCATAGTACTGCTAATAACCATAAAAACCTAGCGAACGATACCAAATAAAGCGGTTTGTTTAACTCTAATAGGACAGGGGACAGATTTCCCTCTAAGGGTTTTGTCTAATAACTTTTATTTCACTAACGCTATCGATTGGAAACATGGTGACTTTTCATATGATTCTATTTCACATATTTTGGACAAATTGATAAGCTATATTTAATAAAAAATTTGAGATAAAGGCTATATTCCAAAACCACCTAAGGCGACAATTCTGTATTCAATTGCAAATTCTTTTCAATCAAAATTATTGCATTTTGAATTGAAGCACGTCCAAAGACTAACTTTGGTGAAGGGAATCATTTAGCAATTTTTTGTAGCATGACCATTCCGTTTTCCCCAATTTCCCCGATTTTTCAAATTTCTGGATTTTATTCGAGTTTTCGGGATTATTTTACCCTCGTTCTGTTCAAATTTTATAAAACCCGTAAATTTGGTTAAGAAGGCATTTATAAGTTCCCAATATTCGAAAACCGAACCGAAAAATGTTGTCTAGAACGTGTTTAGTCACATTATATATATGTTAAAACTTAATGAAAATAATATTTTCTAGAGTCGGTTTCTACAAGAATGAAAACGTGAATAACTTTAGTAAAAGCAACGTAAATAAATCGGATTTGAACGATACACTGGTATTATTATTTGGGTTCTTTTCACAGTTTTGCGAGTGTGATTTTATCACCATTGCTGCAACGCTAATTAAATTTTCTGTAACTTATACCTCCTTTCGTAAGCTTAGTTGGTGATGGATGCCACCCATACCCTTTCGAATTTTTTGGCGTTATGCCAGATATAATGTCCAAATTAAGTTAACATTTTCTGATTTTACATTAAAAAAATTCGGAAAAATATGTATTTTAATTGTCATGGTAACCACGGTTTGGTCTTGTGTGGTAAAATGCTCTTGAATAATATTTCTCATTTTTAAGTCCTTTTTCAATATACCAACAAAAATTTATACAAAAATCCCGGAAAGCCAGTTATACTGAAGGTCATGAAAATATTTTACTAGAACTGCAGTAGAAAATCGAAAGAAATGCAAATGTCAGCAAAAATAATTTTCCTGTGTTGCATTCTCAACAAAAGTAACAAATTAAGCTCGAACCCACTCCTCTTTAGATAGAACGCGTCATCAGATGAACGTAAAAACACCGTTAACGACATCAGGGTTTGAGGTTGCCTCAACGCTGATCCATGCTCAGTGTCTGCATTCTTCTTAATAAATACGCTCGGCCAAGTAGTGTTAACTGAACGAATTAACAACGCAATTTTTATCATTTAGGTGTTATTATTTTTAAGTTGGTGCATAATGGCTGGATGGAGAAGTGATAAACACTTGCGTGACGAATGGAAGTTGCGGACAAGTTTCTTTTTATTTGCAACAGTGTTTCCATGGTTATTGTTTCTTATTTTCTTTGTGCTAATGTTGTTCGGACTTAATAAACGATTACCACCAGTTAAATGGTCGCTAACGGTAATAATTTATATTCTATAAAACTTAACCCTGTAAGACCCGGGCTTTTGGGGGGGTCAAATCAAATCAGGTGGTGACAAAACAAATTTGAGGTGGAAAAATGTTTCACGCAAAAATAAGTAAAAATAAATAAATATATATAACAAATGTTTTTACCACCTGTTAAAAATAGGGTTGCTAGGGAAAAATTATCCCTAGTTACCGAAAGAAATATAATTTCAAAATGATCTTAGATAAATTTTTGGAAAAGTCCTAAAAATATCTAGTCGTATAAGCCATATATTCAAAAATAGTATAGCAAGGGGGTTGAAACACCGCCTACCAGTAGGAGTTGGGTTAACAAAAGATACAAAATGAAACGGTTCGTTTGAGGTATTCTGTTTTTTTAAAAAGAAAAAACATGCAGTCTTTGGTTCAAATAAGAAACCTGCATCTGTTTTAGAGGTTAAAATCGCGAGAATGATAGAGAGTTGTTTCTTACCGTTTGCAAATTTCAGTATTTCTTATTCTTTGACCTAAATTCAGAACTGTTTCTTATAAAGCTGTTTCTTATAAAAAAATAAAGTCTAGTTTTTAAATATTGGCGCTTTTCTAACTTCTAGCGGAGATCAAAGATGTTATTTGTGCTAACGAATTCACCGTAAAGATTCGTTTGCGCGAAGAAAATATTTTCGCGACGACACATGCGACGAAAAGTAGAAAGACGAGCGCAACCAATCAAATTGCAAGAATCTTTTCAGAAGCTTAATTTTTAAAAAAAACAAAAAACAGTGTGAAAGCTTACCGAGTAAAGTCCCGTATTTCTCTGTATTCGGACTGTGTACTGTCATATATAGGGGGGGAGGGGGGTATAAGAAACTTATTTGCTTCTTAAATTATCAAAGTGAAAACTGTACTGCTAAAGAACATAAACTCTTAACACCCTATTCAGGCTGGGGTAGCTTGGGTAGCATATTCATGCTGAGGGAGGGGGCAAAATATCCCCTCCCCTATCTTAATTCGTAACGAACAATGCTGAAGATTAGAACTTTGCAGAGTTATAGACAATCATAAATAAAATTTAAAAACACGAAACTGCTTTAACGACGTCATTATTGCGGATCAAAATAAGTTTTTTTTTCTGCTCAAAAATACATTATAGTAGATAGCTAACTATCTACGAGATGCAATGAAGCAGCTATGTTTGCTTGGAAATTGGACTCGGATTTTTGAGAAGACATTGCTGATTGCGAGCTCTTGGCGAAAAAGAACCCAATCTGGATTAGAAGATAACGATAAAAACAATTGTTAACGTAATCTTCCAAAGTCGATTTGGAGAATACGAAGAGATTACGAAATCAACACGATTAGATCCAAGCTTTACAACGTAATCTCGACCAAGATGTAACCTTAAGTTGTGTTTACTAAACCTCACAAATGGTTTTATAAATAATAGCGGTATACTCGGACATTATGATTTAGTTTTAACCCTATTCATAACTTTTGAATGAATGGCTTAGGTATATGACTTATCTAGAATCATTTTGAAAGAAATATTTTTGGTAACTTAGGATAATTTTCCCTTAGTAACCAATTTTTTGACAGGTGGTAAAAATAAATTTCCAAACCAAAAAAACATTTCTTATTTTTTTTGCTTTGAAAATGTTCTGACAAATTTTGGTGACCAAATTAATGACATCATCAAAAATTAATTTTGCCTAAGTGTTTATTATGTGTTGATCTAATATTCTGAGTATTCTCCCTAGCCATTTTATATTGTAAAAAGGTGATTTTCAAGTCTAGGCTTCTTGTTTTTTTAAAAAACTGACCACAACGATTTTTTGTTTCTTAAGAAATTAACGTTTCTGAAGAATCTCGGAATTTGATTAATTGCGCTTTTGTCGTGATGAAATGTAGATCAGCTCTCTACTTTTCGTCGCCGTTCCCGCTAACAAAAAATTCGTTGAATCCATAATTTATATTTAGAAAATTCGCTACTGCGCATGTATCGTCGCGAAAATATTCTCTTAGCGCGAACGAATTTGCCTAGTGGAGATTTGCCTTTAAACTGGAAGAATTATATGAGAGAGATTTGACCTATACACAAGTACATTAAAACAAGGCGTTGGCTGCTCAAAGTAGAACTTCATGCAATGCAATAACTTTATTTGCAACTGCAGTGCACAAAAAGGAAGTTTTACTTCATTGCATCAAGTTCTATTTTCAGCAACAACGCCTCGTTTTTAAACTATTTGTGAATAGGTCTATTGACAAAAAATATATACTTGACAGCGATTTTAATGAGGAATTAAGATTTATTGTTTATAATTTACAGAATGAATGACTGTCATACAATCCGTAATAATTTCTTATATACTCTGTTTATTACCATGACAACGCACATACCTTTTAAAGACCGTCTTGCTCTCCTTGATTATATATATTTTTAATAATAGATGTTTATCAATTGCATCACCTGGGCAGTACTTTTGCTCATTGCGTCGTGTTTGGTTGGTGATTTAGCAAGTCGATGTCATGATGCTTGTGGTCCGCCGCTTGGTGCTGCAGCAGTAAGTTTATTCTTTCAGAACATGATGAATCTCCTATCTGATGATCAAATGTTATCTTCTTCTTTGTAAGGTCAAATAGACTGATTTTCGCAAGGTTAATATCCTCTATTCATAAACAACATATAATCGTGCACAATCTTGGATATAAACACTGTAGACACTGTGAAATATTTGCAAAAAGTGAAATTTTCAACTTAGAAATCTGTAATTTTGAATGTCACAAAAATTCGAATTTGTTCCTGGGTACTAGGCTGCTGGAAACAACATAATTCGTTGAGTTTTAAATAACTCCTAAGATTCTAAGTCCTGTCCAAAAGATTGTAATTAAATTCGTTCGCCATTATATGATGGATCCCAAATATTCAAAATTGTTCATAGCTAATCCATATGAACGATTCTGAATATCTGGGATTTAGAAGACAGCACATCAAAATGGGGAACAAATCCAACATGATTAAGTGGTTTATGAATAAAGACAATTATACATATGGAACTTAACAGAAATTCGAAAATTTAAACCATACTGAGTTAAATCTAAAAAATGGAAAAAACGATGGAAATGGGGAAAACGGAATTGTCTCGTTACCAAACGTTTCCTAACGATTTTCTTCGTAATAACAAGTAACTTGGCAAAATTTTAATTCCAAATCCAAATCTAGCTTCTACATTCCAAATCTAGATGTTCCTAATAACAAATTGTTGCATTTTAAATGGAAATTTAGCTCTATTTGATTCCAGAATATTTAGCCTCTTCCACAGACCAAGTTCGATTTTTCCAGATCTCACTTGGTCTGTTTGCTTCTGCAGTTAATGTAATGCATTGACGTCAGAACCATTAACAGGAAATACGTTAATTAATGCAATCAGAAAATAATTATTTATGTTTCATGGTAGCATTATTAATTATTATGCCGCAATAAGGAGTGGAATCAAGCATATTTTAAATAAATCAATCAATAATGAATAAATTATCATTAGCCAGTCGTAGTCTGAGACTGGAACTCAGGCTAATTATCATACATTAAAGCATTTTGTGTTAATGAATTCTGATGTTAATGTATTACATTAACTGCGGAAGTAAACAGACTAAGAGAGAGGAGCGAACTTCGTCTGTAGATCAGGCTGAGAATATTTAGCCTTTATCTCAACCTCTTCGTTAGGCGTAGCTAGTTAAATACGGTATAAATACATGTGAATGCGATGTGGAACCGAATGCAGTGTGGACCAGAATGCGGTGTGGAACAGAATGCAATGTGGAAATGTACAAAAAATTATAAACCATCAAGGATAACACTGGAAGACTTTTAGGGTTAAAAGGGACCAGTTTGGTCTTCTCTAGGTCTAGTTACAACGATTAACAAAACACGCACATCGTAAAGGCCTACTGAATACAGTCTCGTATAACCCCGTACTGTATATACCGTAATGCCTCGATTAAACACCCTCTCGAATAAGCGCCCCCTTCTCTCTTTTCGCACAAATTTCAATGAGCGCCCCCCTCGAGTGAGTGTCCCCTCTAGAAATTCAAAATTAAATAAGCGTCCGGGCGCTTATTCGAATTCGACCTTTTTCTAAAAAAAAATTTAGTGATAACGAAAATCCATATATAGTTTTTTTGCTGTTAGATGAGAATTCAGATGATGAACATGTAGATATTGATTAAGAAAAGAAGAAACAGTAATACAAGCATATTATTGTGGTGTTTTTTCTATTTTCCGAAAAAATTTAAAGACCTCAAGTTTTGTTAATTGGATAAGCGCCCCCCTAGAATAAGA
>JAULBZ010003172.1:0-17011 GCA_032360805.1 Neoturris breviconis
TTATCCGAGTAGACTTAAGACTTAGGGCTTAGGATCTTGGGTCTTTTTGCAAACTCGACAAATTCTGCTGTTCATAGGAAAGTTTCAATACTATAGTATGTTTCCATTAAAAATTATGGAGGGCGGGCGCAAAGTGCCCCCTTCCCCCCATATATTGAGAGCCCCAAAAAGCCCATACTGAATAGGGTTAAGTGGATCCAATTATGCTTCATAAATCATATTCAAGGGACCTGAAGAAATATTAAGATATGACAGATAAATCTGAACATGCTGAACTGTGTTTATTTCGCATAATATTTACGCAGTCATAAAAAAATATTTTAAAAATACATTGAGTTAGTTTACAAATATACATTGAGACATTTTCAAATTGAAAATGTTCGTTGCTCGATGCAGAACTTGTTACAATATTTATGGAAAGGAATGAATGGTTACGTTTAATTACATGACATGCTTTCAACAAATCTTAATTCCATAAATTTTCGCGCCTTTTATTTTCACGCATCAGTTATTTTAGCCCCCTCGGGTGAGTTACGGCAGTTTTTTGGTGAACCAATATCTGTTCGCACTATGCATGGTAACTTTCCTCAAGAAACGTTCATATTTTATGAAGGTTTATAAGTTGGATAATTTAGTAATTGACGTTTTATTATCTGGTCACAAATCGAAATATCGGATATTTTGTGACTTTTGTCGGAAATTTTCAGATATGTCAGAAAATGACGGTGGTAAAAATACTGCATTCGCATTTTGTTTTTCAATTTTAACAGCTTTTAAAAGTACAGTTGGATGAAAATAAACCATTTTAAACAAAAATCCAATAGATCGTATTATCGCTGGTAGTGCGAAACTCCGTCATGCAAGACTGATACGTGCCATAACTCGCCCGAGCCCCCCGGATTTACGGAGCCCCCAAAAAGCCTGAATGATATTAAGCTAATTCGTAGGCTAATGTAGATGAAATCAATGGATACAGAATACTAAAAAATCTAGACGTAGCTATAACAAAGGGAGAGAAATAGTAGAAAACTTTTATAGAGCTTATTATGTAGAAAAGGTTAAACTATTTTAAAATTATACTCAAATGTTTGTCATCCCTTCTCAAACGAATATACCAATTCCGCCATAGTATACTCCGTATGAAATGGAGTGTTTAAAATATTTTTTTAATTCGCGCTTTCTAATTTTCGCGCACCTTACTGCATGAAATATATTGTTTAATCGCGCGCCTTCGCATTCTATGCGCAAAATTAAAGGTACGTGACAATAAAGGGAATAAAGGAATTTCAGTTTTTGATTAGTTCATGAAAATGTGCAAGTTAGTAGAGTAGTTCTGACTTCATGTGCCGGCGTGAACATATTCTCAAGGTTCCGACGAGAACGTCATCTCAAGACTGAACCAAAGGCGTATTTTCATTGTTATTAGATGTTGCAATCCATTTCATCCTCAATTCTTCAATATCACGAAAGAATTGTTCTGGTACATATCTTTGTTTTTGATCGGGTACGGTTAAAAGTTCGATGTTATCTAAATGGTGAAATAAATTATATTTTGTTCAATTTTTTTTTACTGACTTTTTTACTAATACTAACGGCTTTGTAATTCTTGACGTAGAAATACAAATCTGTTAGAGAGCTGCTCATTTAATTGGGCCAAAATAAATGGCAATCTCGTGATCTAGTGGCAATTTTGGACCTTTTTCGCCCCATAGTACCCACCATATATTACATATGCATGGCATCTTCACATATTAAAACGTTTTAAAACCATTACCAATTAGAACCCAGGCAATCACATTCACACATTTTATGAGAGGTTCGTGGTGGGGAGGTTATTGCTCTAGAGTGGGCGCATATTCGAACGAGAGCTAAATGGAGAGAATGAACACGCCTATAATAAGAAGCAGCTTCAAATCTGTTTTGTAACCCCGGTATTATTTCTAAACAGCTATTCATTTTTTCTTCATATTATTAGGAGGTAACGATAGCAGAATTTCGTAACAATATCTGTCTATTTTATGACAAACACAGCCCCCATAAATATTATATTTAAATGAATACTTAAATGTTCAAAAAAGTCAAAAGTTACCCTACCATTTCCTTAAAATTTCCTCCAAAATTTAAGTAGCGTTCTATTTGGAGTGGATTGTAAATAATAATAATAAGAAATTCGGACACTCGGTTTTATTATTTATGAGAGTCAACTTGCCCACCCCTACATCACTAACTGCAGAAAGAGCGAACGTGACTATCCCTTGCAAGATTTAAGGCATTGGCAATCCATTTTCAAAGCTTGATTATCACGTTCGCAATCTTCAAAATTTGTTCCTAGGAGAAGTGTGTTGGATCAATGATCTTGCAATCGTCCCGAAGAAACCAATCGATTTCAAGCTCATTGACTTACCCCTATTCAGGATGGGATTTTTAGGGCTCTGAATTGATGGGGGCACAAAGTGCCTGTACTCTACAACTTTAGATAGGAACATGCTATAATGTTGAAACTTTCCAGAAAGTTAGTCCAACACATAAACAACACTATGGAATAACTATTTTGTTGATAAAGTCATCACCTATGACGACGTCATCAGGACCAAATAGGTGATGCAAAAAAAAAATTAGGCGCAATTAGCCAAAATGTTTTTTAAGCAAAAATAAATATATATATATATTTTTTGAATTTTTTTTAACACCTGCCAAATTTGATTGCTAAGGGTAAATTATCCCTTGTTACCAAAAAATATTTTTGAAAATGATCCTAGATAAACTATAGGAAAAATCATATTATCCAGCCGTAATAGCCATTCGTTCAGAAGTTATGAATAAAAGTATAGTAGGGGGTAATGGTAGGAGTACTTTGTCCCCCCCTCCTAAATAGGGTTAAGACTCTTCATTGTAGATTAACTTTTCTTAACTTTATTGATTTTGGCTACTTAAAAGCTGCTACAATATTTGCTTTTTAAACCGAATTTTTGAGATAACTCCTTACGTACCTGTTAGGATCACTTTTTTCTTTTTCTCTTGTAAGTTGATACATTTCTTTAGCACACCATCGTGATGTTTAAAAAAGCACTTACACAATAAACCAATACAAATTGTAACCACGCCCAAAACTGCTAGAGTAATAATGGTTCCATTGAAAACTGGTGAATCAGAAGAGAAGAAATGATCCCTTTCAGGATAATGATTATCGACAGTATGGATATCTGGCTATAAAAATAACATGATTAGCATTAATCGTCTTAATACTGTGGATGAGTGATCATCTTCTGCAACGATATGTTCAATAAATAATCTTCCGCAAAGTTTATTATATTTAGATCACTGTGTTGTTGGGAGAAAATAGATATGGCTTTGGCGGTGAATGTTTAGCCAATTAAAAATTAACTTAGAGTATGTTAAAAAATCCCTATTGAAATACGACATTGAATCAGCGTTGAAAGAACGTCTAACAACGTTGCGACATTATTTTGTCTCTGTTTCCGTGTGCCCACTGGGAAAGCTTCGAATAGGTCAACGGTAATATAATTTATTGACACGTAGAAACTTTTATAGATTGGAAAATAGTTGGCTCAGTACTCTTCAATCAATCGCACTAATTTGGAGGCGATGACTTACCCAATTTGTATTCTGCACATGCGCCAACATTGTTAGTCTATTATCTTCATTATTTTCAAAAAATGATCTTAGAAATATCGCAATCATCGGATCATAACTTAGTATCCCGTATGAATTATGCTCAACCACTACATGATGTAATCGTCTAATATCTGGTATTTTCTCTTTGATTTCACTGATATGGTAATTTGCAATGTTGTCATCAAATGCAATTGCTGAAAGAAAATCATATAGAATTAACTCATTATTAGTATGGTGGAGTACCCCCAAAAATGTGTTAGTTAATGGGAAGGTATTAGAAGATTCAGGGGGCAAAAAGTCACAAAAGTATGTTGCAGATTTTTAAAATATGTAAGAAAATAACCTCCTGAATATTAATTTTTGTTATGTTATTTTCACAGCAAAATTTAAAAATACGGAGATTCCGCACCATAAAATAATGATATCGATTTTTACATAGGATCCCCCACTTGAAAATAGGTTATGACCCATATATTTTGATCTGCTAGAGGTTTGACGTTCAAATTTCGACAGTATGTGTCAAATATATTTATATTAAAACTAGGTCATGCATTTTAGGGCTCTGAGTAGGTCTAAATAACTTTTGATGGAACCATGCTGTAGTGTTAAAACTTTCCAGGAAGTGAGGTCAACCCTTAATTAACATCTTAGCCAAATAGTTTTTATGATGACGTCATTACTCACGATGACGTCATAGCGGGAAAACCGGTGGTGCAGAAAAACAAAATTTAGGTGAATTACTTTTTTCTTTCAAACTTTATACCAAAATGATTTTTCAGAAGAAAAATTTTGTTTTGAATTTTTCTTTTACCGCCCTTCAAAAATGTGGTTGCTAGGGGAAATTATCCCTAGTTACCGATTTGTTTTTCTTTTAAAATGATCCTAGATAAATTGTAGGAAAAGTCATAAAATTTATAGTCATATAAGACATTCATTCAAAAGTTATGTAAAATAGTTTAGCGCACCCCCCTTCCCACCCCCTCACCCCTTTGCCTGAATAAGGTTAAATGTACAAACCTTACACTTAATATATTAAGTTAACATATAGTAAGTTAGCACTTAATAGATTATTTTACTAAAGATCATCTGTTATTAAAATTAAAAACAAATAAAGAATAATGAAATAAAAGATTACAAATACATTAAAACAAATTGTTTTATTAAAAAATCTTCCTTTGCGGGATTGTGTATTGTCATTATATTTCTAATTTGAATCATGAGTCATAAATAGCTATACGCATCATGGTAATTAAATGACCCTAAAGTGAATACACATTAATACACATTAATATTTATTTCAAAATTGAAGAAGGAAGCTCTCCAAAAATTAATCATCTCAAAAAGTTGAGGAGAGAGCTACTTCAAAATACAACAAAATGGCTGCCAAAAAAGATTTATTGAAAGGTTAATTTTCCAAAAAAAAATAAGTCAACAAAAATCATTAGAAAATCATGAGAAAATCATTTTGGTGAATGTAAATCAAATGTTCGAAAATTTTCTAAATCCTTTTTTCGCCGATAATCGGTCCCGAGTTAACGAAATTGAAAAACAATTGCCAGCGGTCTCGTAATGTTGCCTAGAATACCATATCCAAATTTCAGGACGATACCGCGCCTTTTCGGTCCATTGGCCCGAAAACTTAATATGGATCCTTTTTGACTAAAACTCGGGACCAAGTGGACAAAATCGGCAAGTCCAAAAATAACGTTAGAACAACGTTCTTTGAACGTTGTTCTAACGTTGTTTTGCTGACTTTGAACAGGTTTTTGCCGGCTGGCTAAAATTTATGCTCACGTATGATGTATCAATTAATATGCTTCCAACAATTAAAGATGCTTCAAACCTTGTGCGGAAATTTGTTATGCCACGCCGCTGCCGCGGTTGCCCCAAGGTGATAGTAATAAATCATTCAAACTTTGTTTGGTGGGATAAAAACTAATAGGTGTACCATATATCTTATCAGCAATAAGATTCTCGACCATTTCATCAACAGTCCTAAATCCCACACTAACTGCATTTCGTTGAATAGCTGCAGACAATCCAGCTGCTGTGGTATTTAATACACCCACCTAAAAAGTAGTTTATGATTATATTTTATACGAACGTAGCAGGAATGGTTTCTGAGAAGAAGGAAAGATTCAAGGATCAATAAAGAATCAAAGATATGCTGGTTGATTGACTACTTCAAAGGAATAGGTTAACTAATGAATTATTTTGAATGGGATGCTCTCAAATATCCTTGAAAATCAAGTCACAACATCAAGATGAGCACGATTTCATATCTAAGTGACAAAGCCTGGAAAACTATCAAATACCGTCCAAATCCTTTTGCATAATTCGATTTTAACCCTATTTACCCCGGGGGGGGGGGGGGGGGGGTAGTTTGTACCACAACTCCTGAAATTTCTGTATAACTTCTTATCCACTTATCGTTTTAAGCCCAAATTTGGTGACTATTTAGCATATTGTATTTAAAAAATTTTCCAAGGAAATTTTTTCCAAAAATGTTCTCAAAACGGACCCAGGACCACTTTTGGACTTCGGGACCGGAATTTTTCAAAACAAATTTGACTAAATTCGGTATTATTTTGGTCTACGAGGCTTTACAAACGCTTTTAATTATGTAATAGTTAGTAAAACATTCATAATTAGCAAATATAACGATATAATTATTTGTTCTAGCTAAATTTCCATTTTCGCCTTTTAAGTCAGATTTTCACAGGTACTGCGGATGGATACTCATTTTCTGCATGAAATGATGACGTATGCAAATTTTTATTACATTTTCGGATAGTAGAGAGCCTGGGGTGTATTGTGACCAAGTTTCAAGTAAAACGGAGCAGTAGTTCAAAAGTTATTGGGGTGTGGTACATTGTACCCCAACCTCCCCCCCGGGTTATTAGACCCCCCCAAAAGCCCGGGTCTTATAGGGTTAAGCCTTCTTGTAAGTTGAAATCCAAATTGTTTCAGGAATTTCACTCTGTCTCATAGATTTTATTTTTTTAAAGCACCAACTTTGAATGCATCATTTGGTTGAAAATTGGCCCTCTTATCTTCGAGATCTCAGAAAAAATACAAAGTTTTACAAAAAAACAAATTCGTATAAAGGAAGAGTTCATTAAGCTTTTTTATTTAGAAATACGGGAAATCGCGGCTTGAAATTAAGCATCACTGAGCTTCAGTCAAAATTTACTGATGCTTATCAACCTCGTTCCCAGGGCTTCTTCTCTCTTGAAGAAGAAGCCCTGGGAACGAGGTTGGATGCTTATAAAAAAAGCGTATATTTGTATAAAGGTTGTCCTCATTTTTTAATTCATCCGCTTTTTCCGCTAATCTAAAGGTTTCAAGGAAAAAAATGGATTTTAGGTCATTCTACAGTTTTTTTTTACTACATCGGTCAAATACGGGCGTGGTCACAGGGCACCTGCCACCAAATGTTTTTTTAGCCACAAAAACCTTTGTAATAGGTATTGTGGCAGACTTGTGAAATTTCAGTCGTCTTAACGCCCCATAAAAAAGTTATTATTAATAAAAAAACTGCAGGGCAGGGCATTTTTGTACTACCTTCTTCCTGTATAAACTATGAAGGTTTTTTAATGCAACATTTGAATTTAATGCTGATGTTAAAGTTGCAGTGTACATTGAAAATATGGTGATACCCAACATAATCCAGAATATTGCAAACAGTCTTGCTATAACTGATTTAGGTGCTCGATCGCCATATCTAAAGAAAACACAACTATTTATGGATCATATTTCAGGATAATTACCAATCTGGTGCGAGAAGAAAGTTTTCAGAATTTAATTTTGCGAACAGACCTATTAAAATCACCTAATTATGTGAAATGTTTATTTGTGGATGATCAAAAGAAATTAAGTTATATTTTTGCTAATGATTTTTTGCGAAGTTTATTTTGAGTTTCTGTGGTCAAAAACGTAATTGAGCAGTCATTTTATGCGAAGGAAAAAAGTATAAAAAATAATAAAACGTTTTATGACAGTACAACGATTTAACGATTTAGTTACATACATTATACTTGAAAAGAATACATACCCAACAGTAGTCATGGAAACAAATGCCCACCAAAAACCTTCAAATGGACCTCGTGGAAAACTTGACGGGAATTCATCTTTGTTAAACCAAGTATCCTGTAAACCAAAATATGGAGTGGTGATAAAAAAAATAAAAAAAGTGTAACACACGGAGATCCAATGGTTAAAATAGCTGCCTGTTAACACTGTGGAGGAGATTTATCGGAGTATTCTCAACGAAATTGAGTGAAAATGTTTCGGAAAATCTCACTTCCACAGTGATAACACAACCCCTGGAGTAATACACACACTGAAAACATCCCAAATTTGCAAAAAAAATCTGTTTTGTTTCTTGGTTTATTCTTGTTAGCGTGATATCCAGAGTTGAGTAAACAACAATAAAATCGGCCTAAATATAATATTAAGCGTTATTGTCATTACATGTTTTGGGCAAAAATGTGCTGACTGAACTGATTCTCGCGATAACAGGACTCCAATGTTCAGATTATTTCATGAAAACTGAATAATCGAGATTCATATTGAATGCGAATTTTTTCTATGTAAACAAACAAAACAGGAAGGTAGAGAATTCAGGAAAGTTCGAACCCAGGGCACCTGACATGAATCAACGTTGATGGAACGTCAATGTGACGGATCATCAAATGACGTGAATCAACGTTAAAATAACGCTAAAGTGACGGGCTTGTATTAGCATCATAAGTGCGATGATGGTGTGATACAAGAAGTAATAGTTGGCATTTAGTTGTAAATATACATGCTAGTTTTCTCAAATATATTTATTCGATATTTTACTTATTCTTTCAGAAGTCAATAAATTGACAAGAAACTATATGAGTTCATCGTGAAGGCTACTAAATGCGGTCCCGTATATTTTCGTATATTGCCTGTATGTATTGCCAAATAGGGTAATACAAATTCCATATTAGGAATATGTTGGACCGGTTCGGGAGTTTTTCAAGCTATAGACATCGCTAGTTTTTTATGCAGTGTTTGTATCTGAAAGAATGGACATACGGTCCAAGACTTCGAACACAATTTACTTAGATATGCTAACCAATCGTGTAATTGAAATGACAATCAAGTGATATGAGTCATGAATATGAGTCATGGAAATGCAAATATCTTACCAAAACCCAAACAACGCATCCAGCAATTACAGCCATTAACAGTGCAACAATAAATAATGGCCACGTGTTCAAAACTGATTTAAATAAATGTCTCGTCAAATGTTCAGTTCTGTCATTATCTTTTTTACCAAGCACACTAACACCTGCGGAGAAATAAATAAGGACTATCTCAGTGGACAAAAAATTGTTCAAAGTCCGCAGTAAAGACGCTTGAGTAGCGTGTTTAACGCTGATCGACCGTTTTTGCTGTGGACTTTGAACATGTTTTGGCTCATTGAGATATGTGTTTAGACAAGCACTCTAAAACACTGTTTATTGAACGATATTCTATTGTCTTATGGTTATTGTTGAGCATCAAGTTTTAAACCTTTTTGAACCGGTAACCGAGGAAAGGAAGCACAAATTACCTCTCTCATGCCGCATTCTGTTCTATTTATGATAGAACATTCCAAGCCGGCAAAAACCTGTTCAAAGTCAGCAAAAGAAAGTTCTAACAACGATCTGTGGACGTTGTTCCAACGTTATTTTGCTGACCTTAAATAGGTTTTTGCCGGCTGGTTGAATTCTGC
Source organism: Neoturris breviconis (assembly GCA_032360805.1). NCBI lineage: Eukaryota > Metazoa > Cnidaria > Hydrozoa > Anthoathecata > Pandeidae > Neoturris > Neoturris breviconis. The sequence continues at coordinate 9,386 of JAULBZ010003172.1, forward strand.
AACTCTTTTTCACTTTCACGAGTACTTTCAGAAAATGTAGCTATAGATCATGACAAAAATATTGCCGACATCAGCTTTTAAAATAAAATTGAAGATATAATTCATCATTTAATGCATAGATACCAGAATACGACAACAAATCTTCCAAGGGAATGTATTTATTTATTTATAACTAATGTAGCTTATTTCAAATTTGTATACCCTAAAACTGAAAAAAACTAAAAAAATGTTTATAAATACGATTGAATTTGAGGACCCAATGGGCAAAAATTTGATTGACGACGCTAGAACAACGTTTTCAACGTTGTTTAAGCGTTTTTCTATGGAATTTGAACACGTTTATGCTCAAAGGAGTAAAGAGTTAACACACCTTTCACTTCGAGGAAATGCACATAATCGTAACCAATATATTTTTTGCTTGTTTTAGCTGATTCAACAGGCATAACAATATTTGACGTTTCCAGGAAATATTTTTGAACAGGATCTGAAGGTCCAATAAAATTGATCTTAGCGCATCCATAGCAACAGGTTTCGAATGCTAATAACAGCATGTCTAAAATAAACATTATAACATACATTGCTTATACGTAGCCGGCACAAAATGCAATTGAAACAAGTAACGCGTAAATGTGGATTTACACTAAGCACAAAGTTTTGCACGAAAACCAAAAGTGGACATTCCTTTGGTAGGAATTGACATCACGCAGCGTGTGATGTCATTCCCTACCAATGGAATCACTTCTTTTGGATTTCGCGCGAAATTCTTCGCCTAAGTGTTAGACAGGTTACGTCGCTTTCAACAAATGTAATGGCTTCATTTAAAATTCGTGCAAACGAATTCGGCTAGTGGAGGTCCTTAGGGCTAGGCTTTTTAGGGCTCTGAGAGCCTAGGAGGGTGGAGGGGGGAATGAGCCCCCCTCTCCATAAAATCTGAACGGCCGCATATTTTTCTTTTAAATTTACACCAAAGGTACTTCAAACTATAAACTGCAATTTAGCATAATTAGCAGGTGCTCTATTGTTTTATACTTATGACGTCATATCTTATCTTGGATATTGAATTCATACTTTGTTTGAGTATATTGCTTTGATACAAAAACTTGTCACAAGTAACTTTTTATGTAAAATAAACATCAGAAAAAGATTCAGCATAAAATTTCGAATTTAATAGTGTGTCATATAACGTATTAAAGAAAATAAAAAAATATTCGCCAATCTTTTTTGGTGAGAGTAGTGAAATTTCGTATAAAGGATAAGCACCCAAATTGTGCATGGCATTAGGATTTCATGTCCTTTTTAAGTTGATAAAGTTTCAGTTCAAATAAACAATTGAAACACCATTATCAAGATAAAATTATATCAATTCACTGTGGAGGAGAGTAGTGAAATTTCAAATCATAGCCTAAAGCAATGCTCAAAAGTAACTCCTTCACAGTGGATATGAATTACATACACATTATGCATCATAGCATTATGTACACACCAAACAAAAAATACACCTATGTTATAGTAATATACCATGGTTTTGTTAGCCTTAATAAAGTTTTATAAATCCATTTGATATAATATAGAATGGTTTTTACTAGATGACATTCTAAAACGCTATAGAATAGTACAATGTAACAGAAGAATAGATTTTCTTTATTATTCAATTTCGTTTTTATAAGATTCTTTCATTATAAAATCTTCCTCTGTCAAATTGTGTATAATCATTATAATATTACTAATAGGAATTGGGAGTCATTATCTTTTTATTGCCATTATATTATTAATTTGTGTGCTCTTAGTAGTAATAAACTAAGTGGATATAATTAACATTAATATTTATTTCAAAATTGAAGAAAGCTTTTAAAAATCAAAACGGAGGCTTCAATTCTTGAAAGTTTAAAAATTATTTTTATAAGAAACATTACTTATCATCTCAAAAAATTGAGGAGAGAACTTCCCAAAAATACGACAACATGTCTGCCACAAAAGGTTTATGGTTAAATTCAAATAGAAAATTAAAATGTCAAAAAGTCTTTACTTCTCCCCTTATGATTTGGGTATGACATTAGGTGAATGTGGTCAAAACCTTATAGAATTTAAATTCTCAAAAGATTTCTTCTAGGTTTCCACTTTCAAAAGTTTTCTCCACTTTTCCCTTATCATTTTAGCATGTTATTTGGGTGAACGTCAAACCTCATAGAATTCAAATTCTCAACATTTTCTAAAACCCCACTTCTCTCTTATTATTTTAGGATGTTATTTGGGTGAATGTTATCAAAACCTCATAGAATTCAAATTCTCGAAAACTTTTTCGCCGATACTCGGTTTTGAGTTGACAAAATTGAGTTGACAAAATTGAAAGGAAATTGGACAGCGGTCTCGTAATATTGCCTCGAATGCCATAACCAAATTTCAGGACGGTACTATGCCTTTTTGGTCCATTGTCCCGAAAATACAATTTGGATCCTTGTCGAAATTGAAAAACGTTTGACGAGCCCTTCTAGAATATCGCCACGAAAGCTGGTACCGAATTTCAAAATGCTAGCACTTTCGGAACATGGTCTAAAAGAGGGACGCCGACGACGATGCCACAAAGTGATACAATCGCCAATCCAAACTTTTTTTGGTGGGCTTAAAAAACATTTTATATGTTATGGAGTTATGTCATCGAACTAACAATTGATTGGTTTATTCGTAACAAAGAAGCCAATCCATTTCAAGAGCATTGGGTCTGTAAATCTTATTTTTGATATGATCCCTTACCTGGTAATATTCCTGCTGCTTTTCCAGTCGTTTTATTTTGCAAAATGTAGGGAGGATGTTCGGAATAAGAAACAATTATATCTTTACCACATATAGGATTTCTTTGCTTTACTAACGTACAGTTCTTTAAATAAGGAAATATTCTTTGCATTTCATGACGAAATTCAAAACGATTGCTACATTCCGTGCTAAATAAAGTTATGCTGTGTATATTATGGATGAATTTTGTTAACAGTAGAAACACCAGAAAATACACCATATTTGCTCACTTTCTTCTTTTCGTTTTATAACACCGCCTGAATAGAAATGATCATGTTTTAAAGAAACATTCATTTCACAGTCCAAAATATTTCCCCGTATATAGATCTAGTATAGCCATTGGGAATACACAATGGGATATGCAACCATATCAGTATTTTAATCTGTGAAATAAAATCCGATTTTTCCAAAAACGGGAAAAATCGGAATAGTTAGGCCATGAAAAGTTTCAATTAAGATACGAGTCTGTGGTGTAAAATTTAAAGTTAATTACATTATTTATACAAAAGTTATTCACATTTCCGTTTTTGTAGGAAAACCCAGAAATGCAAATTTTCATTGAATTCTGACTTATAAAATGTGGTTAAAAACGTTCTAGACAACATTTCCGGTTCCATTTTCGGATATTGGGAGCTATTGAATGCCTTCATAGCATACTTTACGGATTTTATTCGAACAAAAAAATGGTCAAAAGATCCCAAAAACTCGAGTAAAAGCACGAAATTCGAAAAATCAGGAAAAAAAGCAGCGTCTTCACTATTCATGATTTGGTATTGATATTTTGTGACTTTTCCTAACTTTTTTAATGATTATGATTAAGGCTATTTTTGTAAAAAAAAAATTGTTAAATTCCTGAACATGGGGTAAATCAGTCTCTGTTGTTGTTTTCAACAAGTAAATATGGAAAGACTAAATGAAATATACGAATTTTTTGAAAATTACAGATCAAATTGTATATTTTAAAGACCAGATATTATATTTAGCAGACCGCAAATTTGCCGTGAATGATGACGTCATAACAGATACAAATGACGTCCCCAACTTAATTTATTTTATGCCATTATGACCTCCACCTGATATTTTGTGATCTACAAAAGATAAATTCATTAAACTTGGCACAATTATGGTCCAAATTGATTCCAAACATTTTGAAAAATAAAATTCCAAAAAATATATCACGTAACAGAGTTATGACGTCACAAGTAAGGCACAGTACCAATTGTTCATTTTGTTGAGTTTATAGCCGTTGGAAATCAATAAACATTGTTGAATTACTTAAATATGAAATCATGGCTGCTACAATTGCAATAGGGATACAAAAGAAGAATATAAACGTGTTAAAAAATGGATTTGATCAGAACTATAGCTGAGGTTTGAAGTCTGTTACATCAATAAGACAGTGAATATCTAACTATTATGGGTTATTACGCAAGAAATATGGACTAAAATGTTACTAAATTAGGAGAATTTAAGAATGATCAGCGATAAATCATGATTCAAAAACACATGATTCTGCTCTGCAAATTACAGTATTCTGGTCTGTAAAGTATTAAAATATGATCTGTGAATTACACAATGGTATAAATGTTATATACAAATTACAATTCCTCTTTCGCCTTCTATGTCAGGTTTTCACGGGTACTGCGATTAGATACTCACATTCTGCATGGAATAATGACATATGCAAATTTTTATTACATTTTTGGATATAATCAAGCCTGGAAGATATTGTGACCAAGTTTCAAGTAAAACGGAGCAGTAATTCGAAAGTTATCGGGGTGTGGTACCCCCCTCCTCCCCACCGGATTATAAGACCCCCTAAAAGCCCGGATCTTATAGGGTTAAGACGACTTTTCTTTTCGATGTTGATAAAATGTCAAGTTGTTGTACACAGGTCAAAGTCAGGTCAAAACTTCTTTTAATTATTATTTTATTACCGAATACTTACTTACCGACACTCGACGTCTAATCAATGCCATAAAGTCTAGACGTCTAGACCCCAAAACGACGACTTATTGAGGTTGATTAAACTTTAAATGTTCACTGGGTAATATATACAAAAAAGTGACTTACGATTAAAAACTATCTCTATCAACGGTGAATATATTCTACTACAAATATTTTATCTAGCGTAGAAAGATTTTATCCCTATGAGATAGCTAATTATTTTCAAGCAGAAATTGTTTTAATTTTAATTTTCACACTAAATTTAAGAAGGTGTTACTAACCATTCCCATTGGGCAAAATCTTATTCAAAGTCCAAAGAAAATATACTAAGAACAACGCGTCTTTATTACCTGAAATTTCCCGAATTGTTTAATTATGAAATGAAATGCCGGTTATCTTCTAACCGGATAAGCAATTATTTTAGAAATTATTAAAAAAACAATTAAGGAGGGGGTTCTTTGAACACCCCAGTAGAAATAGGATTAAAGAACAACAAAATATTTGTCTAAAACTGAAAATAGAATGGAGAAATGTTATCTAGAGATTTTTATATCCCATTTCTAAGAATATACGGACATAGGGCAAATATACTATTTCGTTTTTTTTTGTGAGGACGTCATGAGAAAAGTGCTCCCGTCAGCAAAAAAAAACTACCACTATTTTTTTCCTTTTATGATACACTATTAACCTGCCAAATTTCATCCTCCCGGCCATGAAATGTTCAAAAAATCCCAGCCTGAGTAGGGTTAAATGGCCTAATGTGGTTACTATTCATGGGAAACAAAAATAACATTCATAATTCTGAAACGACTGCATTTTATATGTAATCTACCTTTTTTCGCCAAAATTTCCGTAATAAAAAGATGTTAAAAGTCCTAAAGTTACATAGCATAAACGGTTTTAGAGATATAAGAAAATCTTACAGAGGGGGAAGATCATATTTGTCCCCCCTTTTCTTCTTATTTTTGCTTGAAAAACCTTCTGACCAATTATGGGGACCAAATTTTTTTTCACCTAACAATGTTTTTTTCAGCACCTGTCATGACTTGATGACGTCATCTTAATTAATGACGTCATCAAAAAAATAATTGTGCCAAAATATAATTATGTGATGAACTAATATTCTGGACAGTTTCAACACTACAGCATAATTCTATCAAAAGTTATGGTATTGAGGAGCCCCCAAAAGGCCCAGTATTAATAGGGTTAAAAAACATTTTAGTATATATTATTAATATATTTTTTACCAAAAAAGGATTTTTCCAACACCTGTTTTGGTCCTGATGACGTCATCATAAGTATTGACGTCATCAAAAAAATAAGGTTTGAAGACGTATTGTTACATATTGCAGGGTATATTCCTTGTGGGGTTTTGTTCCGGCTTTCGAAGATAAATGACCTTCTTTCCTATTGAATTTCATAAAACTCTATTTAGGAGAAGAAGAAGAAGGTAGCGATTAGCGCACAATTTCCGATCACAGAAATCCAATTTTATTGAACATTAGCAATTCAGGGGGTCAAATCCACAAATCCTACATTGTGAACAACTTATAACGCATGATGACAACAACAAAAAAGTGCTGACATAAGCAAGATATCGCCTACACCATCCTATTCAGCCAGGGGTAAAGGGAAGAGGGCGGAATCCGCCCCTGTCGTAGTATGTTTTGTAAATTTTGATTGGAATGCGATATATAAAGCTGAAATTTTCGGAGTTATAGTTTTATCCTTTAGGCCAATATTCTAAAACACCATTAATACTAGGCCTTTTGGATGCTTCTCAATACTGGGGGAGGGGGGGGGGGTTGTTTCAACCCTCCCTCCATAACTTTTGATGGAACCATGCTGTATAATAAACATTTTCTTTGATGACGTAATTAGTAACGATGACGTCATCAAGTCAAAACAGGCGGTGGAAAAAAAATTTAAGTAAAAAAGTTATTGGTCACCAAACTTTGTCAGAACGTTTTTCAAGCAAAAATAGGAGAAAAAAAATTGGAAATATTTTTACTACCTATCAAAAATTCGGTTACTAAGGAAAAATTATCCCTAGTTACAAAAAACAAATTGTTTTTTTATTTTTACTCGAAAATCATTTTGGTATATAGTAAAAAAAAAGTCACCTAAAAAAATAAAATTCTGCGCCACTTGTTTTCCAGTTATGACGTCATCGTAAGTAAGGAAATAATATAAAAAAATATTACGCTAAAATGTTAATTAAGTGTTGACCTAACTTTCTGGAAGGTTTCAACACTACAGCATGTTTATCAAAAGTTATGGAGGAGGCGAGGGGGGGGGGGGGCATCTTGTGCCCCCCGGCTATTCAGAGCCCTAAAAAGCCCGGCCTAAATAGGGTTAATACACACAATGAGCCATTTCCAAAATTCGTTTTAAAAGGCAGATATTTTAGCAGCTTTAAAGAAGTCAAAATCAATAAATTGAAGAAAAATTAATCTACGATGAAAAGTGAAAAGTCAACAAGCTTGCAATTGATTTGTTTCTTTGGACGAAGAAACCAATCAACTTCAAGATCATTGGTTTAGCACTCCTCCCCTGGGAACAAATTTTAGAGATGGTCCCTAAATGGTACACGCCAGTGCTCAAAATAAGAGCAAATGATCACTGTGGAGAAAATATTTTTGAACATAATGCTAATTCTATGCTCAACAATCACTCCTGCATAACGCTTATTTGCTCTTATTCTGCTTCAGGCTTTGCAGCCTAAATCACTCATCCGCAGTGATTATTGCTGTTATTTTGTTTGACCACTGTATTGACCCATTCTTCTCTTCTAGCTGAAATAATTATGCTTGATGGTTTAACAGTTGTATATAGAAGTAACATCGATTTATATTTTTACGTTATGGGATCACAGTATGAAAATGAGGT
>JAULBZ010003174.1:0-17002 GCA_032360805.1 Neoturris breviconis
GATATGAAATTTCACTACTCTCCTCCACAGTGACCTGGCATAATTTTACCTTGAAAATTGTGTTCCAATTGTTTATTGGACCTGAAACTTTACCTTCTTAATAAAGACACTGTATAATGTGTATAATTTGTGTATGCAAATCATATTTATATGCTTAGGTGGTTTAACTTTCACCTTTAATTCTTATTTCAAGCAATGAATAATAAGGCCGGTTTAACTGGAATTATCATGGTCATTGATGTATTTTACGAGGATACATACAAAGGATATTTCTCTGGCGCTATGTGTGGGCCAGTATTTTTAAACAGTGGAACATGCTTTAGAAAATTTGAGGTTATTTATTTCATAATTGATTCAATTATAAAGCTACCATTAAGTTCCTTTATAGTACAAGATAGTTTAACTATAGCAGTAGTGGCTCAGTGGTCATTGAAAAAAATAACTGTAATTATTTGCTTTTATTTTAAACACTAATCACTGTGTGTTCAGTATATCCAGCCTTAAAAAGTCATGCTCAAAAGCAGTCCTCTGCTGTGTTCAGTATATCAAGCCTATTTTTCTGGCACTATGTGTGGGCCAGTATTTTTAGACAGTTGAACATGCTTTAGAAAATTTGAGGTTATTTATTTCATAATTGATTCAATTATAAAGCTACCATTTAGTTCCTTTACAGTTTATACTAAGCAGTGGAGCTTATGTTTGGGAGGTTCCCGGTTCAATACCACCCTTGGGTGAAAATTTCGACCCACGTCCCTGGTGGTACTCTCTTCCGACGTATAGCGGTTGCGACCTTGTTTTGGGGTCAATTGGGTAGTTTGAGGGTTGTGCCACCCATCATTGTGATTGATTAAGATCTGGAGAGGATGAATAAGTACCCTCTCTTCTAGTAGTGGCTTCGACCTTGAGAGGGGAGAATGATCCAAAAAAATAAATGTATGTTATATTTTTTACCATAGCAATTCAGTGAAGAGCACAGTTTGGCTCACACTCTTCCAAAGACAAAAAATGATTCCTTTCGCAGAAGGTTTGTATGTCAATCTTGTCTGATTTAAAATAAGGATTTCTTGTCATTGAAGAGCAATTTATTCTAAAGGGATTTTCCTGCAGATCGTTAAGGGACCATCTCCAATTTGTTCCCAGGGTAATAGAGCTGAATCAACGATCTTACAATCGATGTAAGCTCGTTGACTCAACACTCTTCTTTGTAGATTAATTTTTCTAAAATTAATTAATTTTGACTTCTTTAAAACTGCTAAAATATTTGCTTTTCAAGGCAAATTTTGGAGATGATCCCTAAGTAGAATAATCTGAAATGCCCTATTAAGTGATTGCTAACACATTTTTTGTTAAAGCTCTCAACCTCTACCAGGTCATGTTTTATATTACATTACAACTTCAGTTATTGTTATACCATTCAAACATTTATTTGTACTAAATAAGGTAACAGTGACTGTGGTTATATGTAAATATTCCCAACTGTTATTAATGACAAAATAAAAAATAGTTTCTAATTAAAGCACTTCTTTAAATGAAATTCCTCTTTCATATTACTGGAAAATTATCAAAAATAAATAAAAACAAGAAAACTTATTTCACTTTAAAGATAATTTATAATAATCTGTAAAAGTATATATAATAGAATGTTGTTGAACGCAATTAACGATTAATTATCAGCCAATCCTAAATCTCTAGGGGGTCAACCCATTTAAGACCTGACTCAAATAGGGTTGATCACATTCTTACTAATGCAAAAGTTTCAAATTCTATCTCAACTTGGTAATGATGCCCTAAAAATTTATTTTATTTTTATTTGTAAAGAACGCACAATGTATAGCTAAATTGGATGGCTGCTATACAGTTACCATATTTCCAGTTACCATATCCCTCCCTTGAATAAGTGCCCCTTACTTCAATTTAGTGCCCTCTCCTCTCCAAAAATTAAAAAAAAAAGCAACAACAACAACAACAACGCAATAAAAACAAAAACAGGGGGAAATGTTATAGTAAAAATATATTTGCTTTTTTTTTTATTTATCATTTTTTTCTTTTTCAATTTTGTTTGAGTTGAAATACCATAAATGATCTAATTAACGCCTGGGGCATTATTTTCAAATTTGATATATTTTGTTTCATTTGTATACAGCTCATGTACTACATCTTATACCACAATACTTCGATTACCCCTTCTTTTAAATGTCCCCTTTTAGAACGATATAGTGTTTTGAAGATGAATTGATATATGATAACTTTTAATTAAATATCTAACCTTCTTTCATTATATTCAATAAACGCCCCAAAATTTAATAAATGCCCTGGGCATTTATTTGAAGTAATATGGTACTTTAAGGGAAGAAACCTTTGTGAGAATAAAGTTTCAATAGTAGAAAAAACATGAAATTTTTACGTTTCGTGGGAATTAACTTTTGAGAATGAGTGGATATGAAATATTATACAGAAATTAACTTCCACATGAGGTTGAAAGTCGTATATTTTAGCTGGAATACATTTTTGCGACATTGGCAAAATAGAAATACAAAAAATATATGTAAAACTTGATAAATTGTATTAAAAACACCAATATACAAAATATAAACGTTTACAAGTTTACATAAGCATTTGGTTAGGTCATATATTGACAGAGAGTATTTCTGTATTCGATTTTAAAACAGTAATTATAAGTGTTTTTTGTAATTTTTGTGTCTCACAAGAATGAACTTTTGCGAATGGGCTGATGTTAAATATTTCACAAGAATAAACTTTTGCTCAGATTTGAAAAAAAATTGGCAGAATTTATGTTTGTGAATAAGCCCCCAACAGGCCAAATTTGTGCCAAAGCTAACCTTTCTTCACATTTCCCTAGTAAATCAATATTTCTTCCCTTAAAGTAATGTCAATGTCAACAATATCACCTTAATCCAGAAGATTAAACTGATGATTAGCTCTCCTACACCAGAATCAGTCACTGCTGTCACATCCGCCTTTTACATTGCTTTTTTTCTAAGTTAGGGAAATTAATTAGGATGAGGCGTTAAAGAGAATGGAGAGAATTAAATTTTTAGGTTTTAGAGGAGGTGTTAATAGGAAGAGGGCAATTACATGGATGTGGGCATGATGTAACATTTATTGTATGCACCCCCTCAATTTGCTACATTGCTACAATGAGTGCCCCCTGTAATAAGTGCCTCCTCGATAAGTGCCCCCTCCTTGAGTAAGAGCCCATCCTACAACTGTCTGTTCCAATAAGCGTACTTTGCATAATATATATTTTTTTCATTTGTCGTACTTTAGTCCAAGAGTGGCTTTGCAATTTATAAAGGTTAAAGTAGTTATCCCAACTGTTAAATGATTTAAAAACTTATTTTACTTGTAGGATATCATTAGATGAATCTCATTCACCATTTCCTTCCCGACCAACTATTCATCGCACTCCATCTGGTCGTATAACAAACAGACAATACCCTGTTGAGAAAACTGAAATAACAGAACTTTCAAACTTGCAGAGAATGAAAAAGTTAAGTAACTCATCTCCTATTATATCCAATATCAATAACAATATATCACGATCTCCTGAACTTATATCTCCCGCAAGAAGTAGAAACCATTCTCCAAGAATACGCACTCCATGTGCAAAAACTCTTATGTCACCTATAAGTGCAGAAAATAGTCCCAGGCATAAACCATTTCGAGATATAGTCCAAACGAATGGAGAGTCATCTACAAGTTCAGATAGCTTGGATGAGAAACACTCAGATGATCGACATCCACGATCACCAAAGCTTGCAAAATCTGCTCAAGAAAAACTGCGAAAACATAAGGAAAATCAGTTAAGACAATCTACTGATACAGCCTTAGTAGTTAAGCGCAAGAAGGATAATCGATTGTCTAGGTCATTGGATACTGTGGAACATTTAACTAGAACTTCAAGTTTTAGTGAATATGATTGGAAAGCTGATCTGGAAATAAAAGAAAGAGAACTAAAAAGAATTCAAAACAAAGAGAAAGAAATTATTAAGAAAGAAGAGAAACTACGATTAACAAATGAAAAACGAAAAGACATACATACAAACCAAGACATAAATCATTCAAAACTAGTTAGTGATGATAATTTTAAAAAGCAAGACTTAAATCATACAAATAATGTAAACAGTACTACAGGTGGAGGACATACATTGAATCATTTAAATCATGTAACCAATGATGATGTCCTTGTTGGAAGACATCTCTCTAATCATTCAAATTTTATAAACATTGATGATATCCCAGTCGGGAAACAACAGTCTCATCATTCAATTATAGCATCCAGTCATTCAAATGTGATCAACTACGATGAGATCCCTGTTGGAAATACGAAAAAAAATAGGAAGAATAAACCTACTTCAAGCAGTGTAGAAAATCCTCTTTCTAATCGACGTACAAAGAGAAACATTGATCCTTTTTGTGATACTGACTTTGAATCAAGTACAGAGAAAGTAGAAACTGAATGGCAAAATGAAAATTATTTTGGATCCTCTGAAAACTTAACAATTACTGGAGCTGGTGTGTTTGTTGACAGCCATAAAAGCGAGTACACTCCGGAAATTAACATAGAAGTGAACACTGAAGAGAAACAAAAACCTGTGGATATCAATAATAACCATGAAGGAAACCAAGGTAGGTTAAAACATATCTGGGGTTCTTACACCTATTTTCTGCAATCAATATCATCTAAAGACAACACAGCATATTTAAAACTGTGCATGTGTCCTCCACATGTGTTACCCATGATCTGGGATGTTACACAAAGCCTGAAAATAACTGCCGGACATCACCTGTGGATGAGCGTTTTTTAAATATAGTTTTCAGCTGCAAAGCTCCACATGTGATGACCCTAGAACTCCAGCTGCTTGTAGTGGGATACTTAAAGTCGCATAATCACTTGTTTTGGTTAAAACATATTTGGGGTAACATATCTCTATAAGGAATGGACAAATTGTCCCCAAATTGTTTGAGAATATTTCTGAGTATATTCTCCAGAAGTTAAACTATTAAGTCGATCATGTTGCAAAATTTCTCAAAGGTGATTATGTGACTTTAACAGCCAAATGTTGTGCTATTATAATACCCTTAAATAAGGCTTTGATTGCGCATGATGCTGGATTGTGGTCCACACTCATGCTTGTATCATATTATGTATTGTTAAAACTGCATTGAAGAATTGTTTTGAATTTGTGAAATATTTTCATAATTATTATTCTGTTAAAGAAGAGTAAATAATTCACGAGAACAACTAATTAATTACTTTCAGATCATTATGTTTTTTAAGGATGGTGTCCAATCTTTAAAAGAAGTAAATACATGCTTAATATTTCTATAAATATCTCGAAAACTATACATTTTCCATGCAAAAGTATTCATTTTCTGAAGTATAAATAAAATATACAACTAGAATATTTGTTTTTTTGTTTCAACTAACTCAAAAACAATATAAACGATTTGAAACTATGTTTTTTTCAATGTTTTCTACCTTGGTGACGCTTCAAGTCCCTTTTACAAATATTAAATTTTGTGGCAAGACTATTCGAACAAATTATATCTCTTAAGGAAAAAAGTTTGCCTCATTTTTGCTTAAAGTTTAAAAAACTGTGCAATTGACGTTTAAATAGGACAATCCTGCTAAGATGAGTTTTTTTTTTACGAGACTTTTAATTTTAAAGGAAAAGTGTGGCATTTTGTTTTTAAGCATAAAGTGAGGATCATGTAAACATGAATTTCACAATGAATTTTGTGAAAAATAGATAGGGGACTTGGATCTCTCCAAAGATTGAAAAACGTAAAAATAAGCTATATTTTCAACACCCTTCTATTCTTTTTGAGTTTGTTAAATAAAAAAGCAAAATGCAAGTTGTGTAGAGCTTTTAATTACGGAAAAATCGTATAGTTTTCTAGATATTTATAAATCACTAAACATGTTTTATAGGTTTTGTAGGTTGGACACGATCCTTACTTTGAAAAAAATGCAATGTCTAACAGATAGTCATTGTTGAAAGAAGAAATTATATTAACTAAGAGGGGAGGCACTACAGATAGTCATTATTGAAAGAAGAAATTATATTAACTAAGAGGGGAGGCACTGCCCTTTTAGGGTGTGACTGTGTGTAGTTGAAATTTGTAAATGAAATAATTCTTTAAATTTATTACATATTAAGTAAGAATGTTCTTAGATTATTATTATAATGTGTCACTAAAGTTATTTTGTTTGATGTCGCCATAATTTTAGATCATAAAACTTCAACCAAAATAACAACTGTGGAGGAGTAATATTCGAGTATAGATTCAGGATACAAAAACTTGTTCAAAGTCTGCAGTTAAAACTCTAGAACAACATGAAAGATGTTGTTCTAGTGTCTTTACTGCAGACTTTGAACAAGTTTTTGCACACTGGGTTGATATCATATTTTTTGTTGATACCAAATAAGTACACATTGATATTAATAATTGGTTTTTCATATAGGTTTGTTAGAATTAATTTTTTATTTGTTTCATGATTTTGTAAGAAGAACTGATTTTTATTTAAGAAAGCAAGAATGAGTTCTGGTAAAAAGAATTTGTGTATCAGAGATTTTTTTTTTTTTTTAAATATCTAAGATTGGCGCACTCACCACAGATAAGATGGGCGCACTCACCACAGATAAGCTTGGACTTGCGAATCTTAGTTTGGACTTGTAAATCAATTGATAAAATTTAAGATGTTGATCCAAGTGAAAATCATGAATGTATTGACATACTGATTATCGTGTTCACAATTATTGATTATAATTTATCTTATTTTAGATTTGGTTGTGAAAGGCAACAAGCAGCGAAAAACACCTCGAAATATCCAACCAAAAGTTGCTAGTTCACCTCAAGTTAGCAGAAAGAATATTTCATGGTACGTTTCATCGTTCCTTTGAGTTCTTTGTTGATAATCTCAGGGCTTTCACCATGCAATATCTTGAAAATGTTTTTTTGTGTAGATTTGCAGCACAGTGGTTAAAATAAGAATAAATAATCTCTGTGGAGGACAGAATGGAGGACAGAATGTTTGAGGCTAGCTTCAGGCTTTCTCCTCCACAGTGATTATCAATAGTGAGATCTTTAAGTTCTCTCTGCATATACTAATTTGTTAGTTATTGTCAGTAGAGTTTGAGTATTATTGATTGTATAAATATTTAACTTGCAATTTTAGCACTTCCCCTAGAAGTAATGAAGAGCAACTTTCTCCTCCAAAATCATCTAGTTTTTCTGAAGATCTTGACAAAGAGATTGTTAATCCACAAACTGGCTTAACAGATGCCCTTGAATCACTTGCTTCTGGTCCTGAAGACTGGTATGTTCAAAATATCAATATTATTCTCATATATTTGTGTTATCTTTCATGACAGTTATATTTTTGCATAGCTTCGGGTATAAAAAGTTAAAGAGTTACATAAAATCAAAAAACCCTTAGAATAAATATATAATACAATCTTCCAAGGTCCGCCTGTACTTTCTTACACAGTTTTTACAATTACTAAAAATATCCCAGGGATAAACTTAGTGTTTGAATTAAGAGCAAATAGGTACTGTGGAGGAGGGATTTTTGAGCAATGCTTTAGGTTCTGAAACTGTACATATTATATCTTCAGCATTTATTTTTAGGGAGTGCAAATGTGGAGGTTTAGTTACAATTAGACGTATTGCACGTTTTCATGCTGAATATTTATCACAAGATTTTCATGCTATTGTTGATGCTGTATTGTCACAAGTAAACATATAATCAATGTTCGAAATAAGAGCAAACAATCACTGCGGAGGAAGAATTTTGAAGCATTGCTTTAGGCTAGAGCCAGAAGTAATGCTCAAAAATCACTCCCTACAGTGTTTATTTACTCTTTTTTCAAACTCCAGGGCTCGAAATAACAGCCGGTCATCACTGTGGAGGAGAGATTTTTGGCTGAAAATATTCTGAAAAATCTCTCCTCCACAGCGATGACCGGCTGTTATTTCGAGCCCTGAACTCTGGTAATTATTTTTCATTTTGTACTTCCTCAGCGATTATTTTCAGGGGCTTCTGATAGGTGAGGTAGGTTTATTTAGAGATTATAGATTGTCTTACTTGCTTCATATTTTTGTCTTGCTTGCCTCATATGTACCAGTTCTTTATAGTTACTGTGGAGGTAGTAATCATATACAGTGGTTGAAATAAGAATGAATAATAATTGTGAAGGAGGGAGAGATTTTTGATCCCAGTTTCAAAGTTTTTATCCTGAAGGTATGCTCAAATATCACTCTACCACAGTGATTATTTACTCTTATATCAACCACTGCGTATACATCTGCAACGAAGATTGTTGTATAAAAACAAGGGATTGATTTCTTTGTGCTTAATAGTTTATCCTTTATTATATAGGTTAAAAATCTTCGCTCACAAGTAACTCGACTTGCACTGGTTACAATTGCTGATCTGCTTTCTGCTGTACCTAAGCTTATTGAACCTGTAAGTAAATTATTAAAAAATTACTATGGAGGAGGGACTTTTGCGCATTGCTTCAAGCTACAAAGCCTTAAGCTATGCTTAAACATGCTTCCTTCACAGTGATTATTTATTCTTCTTAAACCTGTAAGTTGAATAACATCTCCAAATTAATATTTGCAGAGGAGAGCAGTCGAAATAATCACATATAGTCACTGTGGAGGAGGGATTTTGAGCATTGCTTCAGGTTTTGTATCCTGCAACTATGCTAACAAATCACTCCTCCAAAGTGATTATTTACTCTTATTTCGAGCATTGGAGAAAAGCATTGAATCAACGATTTTGTGAAGAGACCAATCATTTAAAATCTCGTTGATTTATCACTGAGCATTAGTTTTGATCATTTTTTCATTTATTCTATGTGCTTTTTGGTCTATCTTGCAGCAGGGCTAATAGTTAGTTACTGTACAGGAATGATTTTCGAGTACATGTAAAAAATTTCTTCCCCCATATTGATTTTTTGACCTTTTTTTTGAACACTGACTTTAGATGATTGTTTACTAACTGAGTGAATGTCTGTTTTAGGAATTGGAGATCATCTTGAAAACCCTTGTTCCAAAAATTGGCGATACGAACCAATTTATTAGAGCTGATGCTGAGTTAGCATTAAATAATATTGTACAATATGTCCACCCTTCCAAAGCAATGGGTGTAATTATACCAACTTGTATGAAGTACGTGTGTTTTCTTTCTTATAAAAAACGTGTCTCTCTCTACGTGTTTTTCTTTGGCAACATACGTGAAATTTTACTTTGTCCAAAACCTAATATTATTCTAAAGTGAATTGGTATTAACAGAGAAGGAAATTGAAAATAACCGTTATCACCTACGCGGAGGAGTGTTTTTCTGAGTATGGTTTTTTACTTCAAAGCTAAAAACTATACTCCAAACCACTTCTCCATAGATGATATTCGACAGTTTTATTCAGGTTGGAGAGAATTACGGTTTTGATTTTTATTTTTAGTTTTATTTTTGATTTTATTTACATCTAACTTTACTACTAAGTTCTTTAAATCTACTAGGGAATCCCCCTTACCTTTCAAATGTATTAACCTCAAAAGCTCTGTGGAGGAGTGCATTGTCCTATTTCAATCAATGGAACTTGAAACTACGCTAATAATGCGCTTTTTCACTGAGTCATCAATAGTTCTTAGGAACCCTCCCAGTGGGTAAAAAGCTTATTCAAAGTCTGCAGTAAAGACGCTAGATTAACGTTGAAAACGCTGTTCTAGCGTCTTCACTGCGGACATTAAACAAATTTTGACGCACTGTACTGAAGGATTTTATTTCATTGTTTTTAGTCATCGCAACGATCATGTTCGTAAAGCATGTTCTAAATTATTAGCTGACATTGCAGAAAATGTTGGTTCGTCTCGCGTTCTATCTACTCATAAAGATATTATTGTGGCGACCGGAAAATTAGCTACCGACAAACAATCGGATGCTCGTTATAATGCTCGTCGAATATTATTCTTACTACGTAATCATCCTGACTTAGATAGCCTACTTGAAAAGCGCTTAACCTCTGCTAACCTAAGACCTGTTCGAGACATTGTGGAGAATCTAAGAACTAAGGTAATTTCTGGTTTTAATTTTTCAGAAATTAAATTCAATTATATTGGAGCTTGCAAATGGAATGCAATTTTGTTTTTAATTACATCCGCGTAATCATTTTGTTTAGAAAAGCATTTTCTCTATTTAATGCCCACTCTCAAATTAACTCCCCTATTAAAAGTCAAAATATTTTATTAACGACCCTCTCTTTCTAATAAACGCCTCCCTCCTCAAAAAAAAGAGCAAAGATGTTAAGTTATCAAATGTTGCTGCTTCATGATCATGCTTTTAGCGGCGATCGAAATCCATTTGACGAAATATAATAGATTCTCTGATGCTGAAGACAATAATTCAATCGATTTGATTGAGCTAGATTCAGACGAGGAATCTGTATTTGACGCCCCTCTATATTTAACGCCCCTGAAAATATTTGTTTAACGCCCACGACGTTAAATAGAGAAAATGCGGTAAGAATAAATTAGTTCACCAATGATTTGTTATGTTGGAAATATTCAATTTCGTTGACATACACCCTTATACACCCTTTCCTTTCAGTGTGGATATAGCGAGTCAACGATCTTGCAATTGGTTGGTTTCTTTATACTGAAGAAACCAATCCAATGCAAGTTCATTGATATAACACCCTTCTTTTTTCTAGGGGTTAGGTGAGCCACCAACTAATGGTTCAGCTACTGTAAGACAGTCAATGCGAAATCCTACAGTACCTTCGCCTGCCACGAGCCGTCGATCACGTGTCAGAGACAGCATGGCCACAACACGTGGTAAAGAAAATAATGATCACGTTGATGGTGATAGACAAGAAACTGAAAGGTAAAGTAGGAGCCTGAAAATAACGGATATGGCCTGTGGAGGAGTTTTAGTATAGTTTTCAGCTACAATGCGGAAAAGTGTACTGAAAAAACACTCCTCCACATGTGATATCCGATATTTATTTTTCAGGCTTGAATAAAAACTATAGATATAACGTGCGAGCTATTGATATCCTCGCTTTCGCTTACTTGCATAGGCTTTTTGTATTCGCACAACTAATGGCACATTCTAAAATGTACCACCGTTGTTGATTTGGACAACTGAGCCTTTATCGTGATACAGACACGCGGTCGGCTGGGCGTTTAAGAAGCTCGGCCGGGTGTCTGTTCATGCGAGACCAGATGTGTTTCAAAAGGCTAGGCCAAACGTTTGGGCCAAATCACTCGGTTGAGTGTTTGGAAATCTGGTCTCTAAAATGTATTTTTCATTGCGTTCGGCCGGGTGTTTGTTAATCAGAGGCTCCGCCGAGAGTTGTTATACTCCAAAATACTCGGCGAGTGTCTTGAACAAAAATTGACTTTTGTGATCTCGTCTAAAATTTTCGTTTTTAGGACATCCTCTTTCTTTTTAAGCAATTTAATTTTTTTTTTTTAAACTTTGTATTTTCTCAGATATTTATGATGCTTACAAAAAAAAATGTGTAACTTGTAGGAGAGCTCATTTGTGGAAAGTACATTCGGATGTAAACATTCTATTCAAAACTGAAGCCCTTCGTCGTGACTAGGACTATCGAAATAGATTCTTGAAATTTGGCTTCAAAGTTTACAAAATAATATACAGTAACCTCACAGCAATATTACGGTTACACAGCTAACCTCTTTACTTTATTTACCAAAATAAAAATAAACAGCATGAAACCAGGGCAGACAAACAGAGGATTGCGTATGCAACTCACCATAATTTCTCCGCCAATTATCAGGGAAACAAGCCTACTCAAAAGTATTAAACTAACACGAGAAAAAATATGGAGACCGATATGATTCATTGATAATATTTATGCTTTTTCCTGTTATTAAACCATATCAAACCAGGTAGTAAATTGTCAGACAAACCTTCGCCGACATCTTTGTTGTGTAAATGTTGTTATCGCATGCAAAGCTGGAAAAGACTAGGCCGAGTTCCAAGACACCCGGCCGAATAAATTTAATGACCAGATTTTGAAAAACGAAAAACAGTATGAAACCAGAGTCTAGACCGGGAATCTGTCTTCCACAAATGTACAGATCATTTAATTTCAAGACACTCGGCCGGTTGTTTGAGACACGGTAAGAAGCTAGGCTGAGTGTTTTAGTTCATGCAACGTGCACAAAAAGCTCGGCTGAGCTTCTTAAACACTCGGTCGCGCATCTGTATCATGATAAAGACTCAGTTGTCCAAATCAGCCTCGCAAAGTTCGGACGGAACCAAGAAAACCTGGGAAATTAGCTGCTTTTAGTGATATTCAGGGAAAACCTGGAAAACTCAGGGAATTTAATTGAAATTTTTAGAATTCCTGGAAAACTCAGGGGAAGTGGTTCTGTCAGTTTCCGATTAGTGTTGTGTTCTGACGAAATACTTTATTTGGAGAAATATATATTAAGCTAATTCTCTGATTCAGGTATCCCATTTAATCTCAGTACGCTAAAAACAAATAATATTTAGTTGATATTTCGTTTTATTTGTCAAAAAACTCCTGGAAAAAAGTGTGTTTTTCCACTGTACTGTAGCATAAAACTCAGGGAAATTACTATGTATTATGAAGAAAATCCTGGAAAATGACTTATCTGAACCCTGCCTTGGTAGAAATGTGATTTTGTAAAGAAGATTTAATTCGTTTCAGATATTCCGGGAGACAAAAAAGAAGACCAGCAAGAGATGGCAAAGTTGTAAGTAATTCCGTTTTGTTTTGATCGTTAATGGGTTTGTTCAAGAGCCTTCCCAGTTGACAAAAACTTGTTCAAAGTCAGCAGTAAAGATGCTAGAACAAGGTCCTTCAATTAGGTCAATTTACTGAACTAATTAGTTGCTGTTTGTTAGCTTGGTGGAAAAGAAAGATTTCGCAGTCTGCAGACTTCTTTTCGATTAATTTCTGTTCGACAACCTTAACAGAAAAGAACATAGGTATCAGTTTTTTTGCATTAGCTGAAAACTATTTTGTGTCTTGCTACTGACAATTCAGCAAGTGTATATTTTTTATTTCTTTTTAGCAAATGGATTTTGAATGTTTGGCAAAACTCGATTCAAATAGTTGGAACGATCGATACGAGGGACTCGATGAGTTTTATAATATGGTCTCGATGAACCCGGCTGGTGTTGCAGCACACGCGATCAGAGTATTTGATAAAATATGTCCAAGATTATCTGATCCAAATAGCAAGGTAACATTCTACAATATATGCAGGGAAGTGTAGTCAGCCAATAGACTTGCTGCCGTTACGTAGGGGAAGAAATCAATTAATTTTACGGTTGCCGACATCACCCTTCTTCGGAGATACTATACGTATATTAATCCTTTCATTGGCATAGATGTAATTCCACCACGGGGTGAAGAAGAGTGCTATGTCAACCAGCTTGAAAATGATTGGTTTCTTCGTTGCAACAAAACCAATCAATCACAACTCAACGGAATAGAATTAATCTTGATTATCTCTTCAGCACCAGAAACTTCCTTATCACAAAACTAGTGGCGTAGAATAGAGCAAGTCTGAAAATGACTGTCAGATATTACCTGTAGAGGATTGTATTTTGAGTATAGTTTTCAACTGCAAGCTGAAATTATATGTGAAGAAACACGCGTCCACAGGCTGTGTTGGACAGTTATTTCAGGCTTTGCAGCGTCCCAGTGGGCAAAAACTTGTTCAAAGTCCGCTGTGAGAACGCTAGAACAACGTTGTTCTAGCCTCTTTGCTGTTAACTTTGAACAAGTTTTTTTCCCACTGGATTTAATAATTCTTTTCCAATTCTTTGTAGGTTAACTTATTCGCGTTACAAACGTTGAATCGGTGCGTTCCTATATTGCGAGATGATATGTCATCAACAATGACGTTAGTTATTGATAGCCTGAAGACACCACTTGCATCAAAGAATGAGCCTATATATCAAGCAGCTAAAGAATGTCTTATTACGATCACCAAATATATTGGTAAGAGAATTCAAAAAATGATATCTTCTCCGTGTTCGAAATAAGAACAATTATTCACTGTGTAGTAGGGACGTTTTATAGCTAGCCGGAAGCTATGCTCAAAAATCCCTCCTCCACAGTGATTGTTTGTTCTTATTTCGACCACTGACATTTAGAACATTTTTAGTTATGAACTGAATCTACCCCTGATATTGCATTGTTATGCCAGTTAAATGAGGTTACAACAAAGGAAGTGATGATGTATAGTATACATTATTTGTATACTCGTCTATATTCGTCTTTCTATTCCTTTTAGATAATACTTACTTGGTACAACCATTAGTAACTTCTGTTCAATATGGAAATGCAAGAAATAAACCTGAACTAGCTGAAAGATTAGCAGGTATATTTAAAGTTCATGAGTATAAAACTATATGTCGACAGCATGGAAAAGATGTTGAAATCACCGCTATTTAAGGGAGGGGGGGGGGGGGGGGCATGACATTTTCATGGCCTGAGTGATTATGTACTACCTTTGTATCAGTAGAGGAGAGTAACATGTCAATGACCTTACAATTGATTGGTTCCTTCGTAACCAAGAAACCAATGAATTGGAAGATTATTGCATTTTTTACTTGTAATGTTTGCAATTAAACTCTTTTTTAGATGTTATTCAACCGGTCTTTTCGCGGAAACCAGGTCTAATCAACCGGTTAGTTTTGCCTTTGTTATGGAATTTATTGTCGACACAAACATCCGGTGCAGTGACACCTGGTCGTGCAAGTTTACATCAAGCTATCAATCGTATATGTAAAGTGTTATACGAGTGCATTGGGGAAGAACTCATCGAAGAAGCATCTACAAAAGGGGCACGTGCTACACAAAGATTAGAAGCTATATTACAATAACCCATATCACGAAGAAACTTATAAACAAAAGGCTTTATGTACCTGGGGTTAAGTTAGTATTATGTGATTGGTTGGTGTTATGGAAACAGATGGTCATCGCTCGCATTGCAACCACATGAACAATATATAACATAGGAGTAGATAATCTCAGTGATATGAAAGTTGTGACCATCTTGGATTTTTGAATCGGTTGGTTCACATTACAGACATTGCAGTTAGTTATAGCACGTCAACTTGCTGTAAAAACTTCTAGCTACTGATAAGAATAGTCAACCTTCTTCCCAGGACATCACGAGAAAATCGACAAGTTAGATCAGTCCTGGAAACAAGGCTGATGAAATATTTCAGTACGATCACGATTCGCATTATTATTTATATAATCCATTTCAGTACTGCGTATTTAAAGAACTACTTTAAGACTGTATTTAAAAGTTTAATTTTATCGTTTTAATTTATTTATTGATTTCTTCATCAATATGTTTCTTTTTTATTATTTTTTTCTAAGTAAATTATTGATATTGTAAAATAACGAATAATCATGTGACTTTATGGTTTATTTTTTTGAAATCCTAACCAATTTTTTTCCAACATTAGTTGGGCAAAAGCTTTTTCAAAGTCCGCGGTACAGACGCTAGAACAGCATTGAAAACGTTGTTTTAGCGTCTTTACTGCGGACTTTAAAAAAGTTTTTTCCTAAATCTTTTGAAATAGTATAGTATCACGGTGTGAAAGACCACCGAATACGGTGTTCGGTACATATATGGCAGTGCACGGACTAGTAGTCTTTCACATTGTGATTAAAGAGAAGTCTTGGAAAGAAGTTTATATTCATTCACCACTTTTCTTAATTGTAAATATATATATGTATGTATAAATTTTTATGAGTTAACTCTCGAAAGTTGGGCTATTGTAAATTATATTATATGGGCAACCTCGTTACCAGGGCTTCTTGCCTCTTCGACAAACGATCTCCGTGTGAAGCCCTGAAAACAAGATTGTTACATGGTGATAGATTTTTAGGTTGTAAAAAATGCAGTGCATTTTCTTTATGTGATATCAACGATGTTTTTCAAATCTGTCTTATTTTTCATTATATTAGTACCACACCTTTTGTGATGGATACCCCAGGGGTGTGTGGATTCCACCCCTCTATATTTCCTGGAGGAGTAATGCTATAGGTGGTGTTATTATGCACGGTTATACCTTAGGGTAATACTTTGACGTAGAAAAATTGCTAAAGTCAGGATATTTTTCATGTGATCATCAAACACCTGATACTATGTTAGGAAATCGCAAAAATCGGGTAAACCCAAAAATCCAAAAAAAAACTACTTACCAGTGCAAAAAACCCGGCTAAATTTGACTATTTTTTTCTAAGGTCACTAATTTTTTTACCGACTAAATTTTAATAACTACTATAACCTGTATTTTTAGCCGACGTGTTTTTTAGCTGACCTGTATTAGCTGACCTGTATTTCCTGTATTTGAAGACAGTGAGGAAGAGATAGATTAGCTTATCAAAAATGAAGGAATGGCAGAAAAGTTGAAGAAAAAGCAAATTTTTACGAGGCAGTTGAAATTGTAGAAATCACAGAAAAGTGTAAATAACGTTGATTAAATTGTAATAAATATGGATGCAAACACTTACCATGTTTTTTTAAAACCTTTTCTTTTTTACCGATAAGGTATTTCTTACATAGTTGTATTCCTTGGTTGTATCAATATATTTAGAAAAGTAGAATATATATTTAACATTAAAATAATTACGGGTGTACAGAAAAGCGAAAAATATGAAGAAAAAAATGAAATTTTGCAGATTTAGCGCTGTTGATGTTCACCATGGCAATTAGAAATTTCCAAATTAATTTTTTGTCATCTAAAGTCACCTAATATAAAAATATTAAGTCACCCGAAAGGATGGTGGTACAAACACGGTTGACTCTTCTCTCTATTTTCTTAGTTAGAAATCTTAGGCAACACACGCGATACACTATATCATTCCCGATACTTCTCACTCCTATAATATGTGATAAAATCGACTTGTCATAAAATTTGCCAATAAAGAGAAGAGGACGTGGT
>JAULBZ010003175.1:0-16999 GCA_032360805.1 Neoturris breviconis
ACATTTACTCTTCAACAACGTTTATATCTCAATCTTTCAATCTCTTCCCTGGGCACTCACCCAGCCGACAAAAACCTGTTCAAAGTCAGCAAAATAACGTTAGAACAACGTTATTTTTCTGACTTTTAACAGGTTTTTGCCGGCTGGGCATAGCACATCATATAGGGAATTTCACACAAACCATAATGGATTGTTTTACTATATGTTATATAAAATAAACTCAAAAGTGTGATTTTGTTTTAGCGCATTATCAACATTTTGATAGTATGCGATTAATGTGCACGTAAAACGCTCACATCTCAATAAAAAGTGCTCTTCTCAGCAAATTTTGATAAGATAGAAATCCATTCATTGAGTATATAAACTCAACAATAAGCGCTGATTTTGATCAAAATGAGCAATTTATGTGCAAAAAAAAGAGTAGATTAATTCTGAATTTCAACTTAGACATAAAGTTTTACATTTTGATAAACAAGACCAACTGCGCCAAAAATCGAAGTTATTCCAAGAGCCTGGATACTAAGCTGTTAGAAATAACACAATTTGCAAAATATCTTAAATTTATGTAAAGGGTTGTAGCATCTATGGTTAACCAATTACAAACCTTCAGCCACAAGTTAATATCGGTTGGTTTCAAGTAAAATTCTTGTTTTGAGTAACATTCTTTATATAATATTTACTTATGAACTTACATTAATATCTCAATCTTTTATCTTTAACAAATAAACGTCATTTTGACGTCGCGACCAATAAACGACGTTTTTTTTAAATTGATAGCATTCGCTACTAATCGCTAATTGGGAAACACATAAAGAAATTTTTGTTGCACTCGCTCACATAAATATTTGAGACCAAGTCATATTCATGCAAAAAATTCCGAATTTCAATTTAGACATAAAGTCTTACATTTTGATTAATAAGACCAACTGCGTCAAAAATCAAAGTTATTCCGAAAGCCTAGATACTAAGCTGTTAGAAATAGCAAAATTTGCATAATGTCTTACTTGAATTTATGTAAAGAGTTGTAGCATCTATGAGTTAACCTATTACGAACCTTCAGCCACAATTCTAGCAATATTGGTTTGTTTTGACTATGCTATAAAAATATATACAATAAAAATAATAAAAATTGAACGATTAGAAAACAAAAGAGATAAATTAAATATGAAACCCTAAGATTTCGATACTCATGAGTTTTTGAAAACAGCTGCGAAGGAGAATGATAAGTCCAAGATATAACTGCCAGAGGGCAAGAAATTGTTCAAAGTCAGCAGTAAAGACGCTAGAACTTCGAATGACGTTGTTCTAGCGACTTTACTGCGGACTTTGAGTTAGTTTTTGCCCACTGGGCTGCATATTGCGCACAAGGACGTATTATTATCGTCTAAAAGACATAGTTTCAACGTCTACGGAATATAAATATTTTTCTAATTTTTTTTTTAATTTTTTTTATCTTGTGGGAACACAACGTAGTAAAAAAAAATTAGTTTCTTAGGATTAAAAGTTCTCAAAAAGTAAAAAATCTAAATTATATTTTATTCTGGCCTCTATCCCAATTATTGGCGTTCTTCGACCATTCATCCTATCATATTCAAGCCATTGTGTTGTTTGACCCCAGTGGGCAAAGACTTGTTCAAATTTTGCAGTAAAGACGCCTTTCAGCATGCTTTGAACAGGTTTTTGCACATTAGTTCCTTTGAACCTATCAAAACAAAAGCTTATCGAGTTAAATATAGAAAATTATTCCTTCCCAGCAGGCAAGAACTAGTCAGCAGTAAAGACACTAGAACAGTGTTGAAGACGTTGTTCTTGCGTTGTTACTGCGAACTTTTTTTTCCTCAGTATTATAGTAGCTACAATCGCGGACATAAATTATCGATAAAAATGTCAAGATTTCCCCCTTTTTGCTCCACCTTCAATGTTGATTTCCTATATGTACACAGCAAATATGAAGACCAACATTGAGATCGGGGGTATGGAGAGGAGAGGGGGTATTTGGGCACGATGTCTGAGTTTTGTAAAGACTTTTTTTTTGCGTAAAATATCACAAGATTCTCCACTCTGCATTGTTGATTTCAGTTTCAACATAGCAAAGCAGAGTCGCACGCTACAGCTCATCAGTGCTGTTAAACATAAACTACCTTTTTTACATTTTCTTTGGCAAGCTTACAACATCGTTCCCAGGGCTTCTTTCCACTTTTTCTCCCGTCAAAAAGCGGAAAGAAGCCCTGGGAACGAGGTTGGCAAGCTTATAATCTATTTTTTGTGAATGAAGGGCATCAAATCAGTTTCCGAATAAAATTTTATTAACTTTTGCGAATAAAAGGCATCAGTTTCTGATTACAACAAGAATGTTTGTTATACATTGTGCAGCTGTATACATAAAGTTAGTATATACTGTCCTTCTTGTTTTGCACAAAAATATACCATATATGTTCGAATAAGTGCCTGTCTCGAATAAATGCCTATCTTGAATAGGCGCCTATTCCAAAACCTCTACAATTAAATGAGCGCCTAGACATTTATTCGAAGATATACTGTATAACAGTGTAAAAATAAAAACAAAACAAAGATTTCAGATCGAAGTTTTAGAAACACTTAGTACAACAACATAAATGCCTGCAAAGCACGAGTTGCCAACGAGTTACCGTCGAGCATGGACGTATAAATCCTTTTTATACGTCCATGCGTCGAGTTACCAGCGCGTTACTGACGAGTTTCCGTTCTCATTTACATTTGTTTTACTATGTTTCGCCTATAATCGAACGAGTTACCATCATTTTCTTTTCTTTTATTTTTTATGGACATTTTACGGTAACTTGTGATAACTCGTCTATTCTTAGCCAAATATGCCAGAACACAACGGTAACTCGTATGGTGTAACTCGATGGTAACTCGTTTATTTTTTTGAGATAAGAGTATATCACTGCAGGAGGGATATTTAGATAAATTATAAATGATATCTGTGCATAATGTTCCCCACAGCCTTGCAGAAGAAACAGAATACTGTCAGAGCAGTGTGTATAGATAACGTTCTGTTTTTAGGCAAACATTACATTTTTTTAGCTATTCTGTTTGTATATATCAACAGAGTATTTGTTTGTTTACATTTCATTTAAAAATTCCCTCCTTATCTTGTTTGGATGTTTCTAAAAACACCATATGTGGTTTTGATAGATAGTTTCTAACAAATTCAGTACTGGTGATCATTGGAAACTACAAATTGGTGTTTTAAATGTATATCCAAACATATTCACTCACATCTTCTGAAAGAAGGCTAGAAAATAGCATGTGAAGAGACTTTGCTATGTGCTATGTGTAAGAGAAGCCCCATTGCACTATTTTTAAAGAAGAAAGAGTCCTGTCTCTATGTCTCTACTCTACTAAGTTTTTCTATGTACTTTCTAGCTATATAGAAATGATTTGTTCGGAAGATTGATGTTTATACCATAGGAGATGCTATTTCTACTCCCACCTTCAATGTTGATTTCTTGTATGTACACAGGAAATATGAGATTGGAGCGAGTGAGGGGGAGGGGGCTATTTGGAAGGGGGAGGCCAATGGAATATTAGACTTTGGGTTTTTATCATAATTTACATCCACGATTGTACCTGGTAAGATTCTTTATATAATATTTTCTTATGAACTACGTTAATACATAAATCTTATTCAACTTCGAATAACCCAATGGGCAAAGACTTGTTCAAAGTTAACAGTAAGACGCTAGAACAACGTTTACAACGTTGTTATATTATTTTTACTGCGGACTTTGAGCAAATTTTTTGCTCCTGGGAATTTAATCTATATGATTAGATCCTTCAAAGTGTACATAAGAAATCCTCTCTCACTTTACTAACACATACAATGCTCACAATCTTATACCCAGCCGGCAAAAACCTGTTCAAAGTCAGCAATATAACATTAGAACAACGCAGGTTTTTGCCGACTGGGCAGTATTTAATCTGAAACATGTAAAAAGAGAAATGAGGTTATTCCCAACCGGCATGTGACGTCTTATCAACGTCGAAAAAAGTTTTGACGTTGCGACATCAAAACGACACCTTTTCGACGTTGAAAATACGTCGCGTGCCAACCGGGTTGTACATTAACGTACGTCGTGTATCTTGCGCCGTGTTAATAGTAAAGGTAGATATCCACTCGGCGAATTCATTCACGTGAATTCTAGGTAAAACCTGACAGGTGACGTCACTTTCAACCAATGCAATGGCTTCATTTAGAATTCGCGAGAACAAATTTGCCTAGTAATGATCCGCGTTAACAGAGATTTGGAACGAAGACCATCATACCAAAATAAACAATAATAATAGCAGAAATACATACAATTGCCGACTATACTACTATATGATAAGATATGCCTATAGTAGTAAAAAAAAAAAAACGAAATAGGAGCCTTCAAATCCAGTCGATTAGCTAAATTATTTACTTAAACTAAATCTGTAGTAACGAATGGGATAGTATTGAGAATTCCGGTCTTAATCTAACTAATCCAACCTCACTAAATCAATGGGAATCATCCCTGTGAATGGTAAAGAGATATGATTAAACATCTGCATTAACCCATGTGAATGAAGATGCGGATATGAATTAAACGACCTCAAAACGTAAACATCAGAAGAGTAAATAAATAACGCGAGGTGAAAGACTACTGGACAAGGTTCCGTACTATGTGTGTTGCCATACTTGGTACGTTACGGCTGTACGAGTCATTATATTCAGTAGACGTTTACACGCTACGATTAATCGGACCAATTTTGACTACAATCTTGAAAAATCGTCCACAACTCGGAAAAATCTGTAAAAGAGTACAGATTTTTCCGAGTTGTAGCCGATTTTTCAAGATGTTAGCCATAATCGGCCTGATTAATCGTAGCGTGTAAACGTAGCTTTACACGCTATGATGACGGAGAGGTGGTTAAAAATTGTGCCGAGCTGTCATATATTCTGATCTATTTCATCAAATAACAAGAGTTTTTGAGCGTTTTCACATACGCTAACACAATGGAAATAAGCATATGCTTTTCAAAGGTCCTTTGTGGGACCGGATTGTACACAAACGAAAGGCTCATACACGTGTCAATATTTGTTGTTAAGATATTAAATGTTAAATAGAAGGTAAAGGGATATGCAACCTCGTTCCCAAGGCTTCTTCTCTCTTGACGTTTATAAACGTCAAGAGAGAAGAAACCCTGGAAACGAGGTTGAGGGATATGATTAATATGAAATTGACGTCACACATGATGTGACGTAAACTTTTCTGCCAATGGAATGTCTTTTTTTAGCTTTTGGAGCGAATTTTTCACCTCGTGGAAATCAACTTTTGACTCTATTATATATATAAGAGGTAAAACTGAGCTCTCCTCCATAGGTATGGATATTTTTAATGGACTTGCCAAAACAATGTTACGCATTATTTTTTATTTTGAACGTAAGTTTTTAGGCCATGCAATAGTATTTTTGCATAATTATTCAATAATATAAGTAAATTTCATAAGTACTCTCCTTCACAGAGGTGCTATTTACCTTTATAAAATTGTATCAATTTTGGCGCGCTATAGTAGGCTGATATAAACTTAAAATATCTTTTTTAATAATTTAATAAAAGGCGCATCATTTCGCCAAATATGGAAAGAGAATAAAAAAATCTTATTTTGTTCAGAGATATAGCCAATCAAAAATAAGGTAAAAAGTGGCAATTTCCTTTGAAAAATGCTGACGTCAGTAAAATGTTTTGCAAAATTTAAATGTTGATAATATTTTTCTAATTGTTTCATCAAGAGCTAATTACATGCAATTTTTCACGCCATGTTTCTATCCTAAGATAATTATGGGGGAGGAGCAATCCCCCCCCCCCCCCCCATACATATTCAACGTACATAAAAAAGGGCGATATACAAACTATCAGCAGAAGCATTTTCTCACTATATAATAATGCTAAACTTCTTGTTGTTGTTTGCACATATAATAACGCGTAAATTACGCATGTAAATATATGATGAAACGTTTCATTGTTCGATCATTACTTTTTTGTTTTATTTATAATGTTGGGAATTGAATGGCAGATGGAAAATGAAGAATTGTATATACCCAACAAGCTTTCAAAAATAATTGTCACGTAGTATTAAGTTCGTTTCCAGTCTCTTTCCTATTTTTGTGTTTTAAAATCTATCGATAAACTGGGAACGAAGAAGCTCGTTTTAAAAATATGAAGTCAATTTTTCGCTGCCGACATGTGACATTTAATTAATGACGTCTTTTTGAGTGACAGATGCAGCTTTATGAGAAACGCAAAGAAAGGACGAAACAATAATCCATCCTGATATACACATTAATAAAACATGTGTATATAAGCACGTTTCTGGTACTTTGCTCATTGGGCAAAAACTTGTTCAAAAGCCCGCAGTAACTATGCTAGAACAACGTCTTCAACATCTTTATTGCGGACTTTAAACAAGTTATTGCCCAATGGGTAATTTTTTGGAATAGCTCTGTGAGCCAGAATGCATAGCTCAAAATAAACGTAAATAGTATCTATGAAACAAACTCGTTCCCAGCGCTTATTGTCTCTTTGATTTCTTTCGCGAAGAGAAAAAAATAAAAAAGACAAGAAGCGCTGGGAACGAGTTTGATCTATGAGAAAGAGCTGAAGACAAGACCTTACAAATGAATGATTTGTGACCAATAAATTACAATGTTCGTCGATCACTCTCCCTCACATCAACTATTTACGTTTTGACTAAACCAACGTCAGATGATGTTACAGCAATGACGAATAGGGAATATTTCCTGGAGAATATTCTTCTGCATCTCTTATCAACCTCGTTCCCAGGACTTCTTGCCTTTTCGTGTATCGAAAAGACAAGAAGCCCTGGGGACGAGGTTGCATCTCTTGTTTCTTATTTCAGTGTGAATGCTGTCTGATAGTGGTGTACTGTGGATACTTGGAACATGGAATTAAACTAGGAACCTAGAACTAATTCCGTGAATAAGGGATACATTGGAAAACAGACAATAAAAAAAGTGTAGCTACAAAAAAAAATACTACCAAATATGGTCTTATGAACTGTGTATATACATAGTCAATAGTCAACTGTGTATATACATAGGCAATAGTCTTTTTGAGGCGTTCAATACATAATTTACCAACGGCTTCCCAATGGGCACACGACGTCAAAACAACGTCACGGCGTCGTTTTAATATTGTTTCGACGTTGTTATTGTTGCTCCGACGAACGTTGTTCTAACTTTATTTTGCTGACTTTGAACAGGTTTTTGCCGACTGGGTAATGGCACTATACGAGTTATTCTTCTTAGTCATGCAGAGAAAATAAAGTTTGCGAACATATACTGGTACTATACATCATTGATGAATTATTACAATTAAGAAAAACTGTAAAATAACTCACCCAGTGGAAAAAACGTGTTCAAAGTCCGCAGTAAAGCCGCTAAAACAAGGTTAAAAACGTTGTTCTTGCACCTTTACTGTGGACTTTGAACAATGGCGTTCTTCTTCCTTCCTGTTCTTTTGCTATTGCTACTTCTTCACATTCTTTTTCATAGACGTCAAATTTCATGATTTCAAATTATATGTTTAAAGATCGAACAAGAAACTTGGCAAATACAAAATGTTATATTTGCTTTTTATATATGTATGTACTTGGAATCATATTACTACCTGGAATTAAAAACAGTGTGCCCTTTTAAATAACTATACGAATTTTTAAATAATTCTTACCTAATATCGTGAAAATTTACTCTTCTGACATTTTTAGTAACTCAATGTTTCTAGGATACACTAATAAACAGAAACCTTAAAAAACATTAGGACATTTTTTTAAAACCATAACAACCAAAACACACAAGGCTAATTTTCAACAAAAAAAACACACAATTGTTTTGAAAGTTTTCTTTTATATAACATAATATAAAAATGTAAGCTTATTTAAACTAATAAGTATGTATATTTAATTCAAAAACACACCAGAGTACGATAAAATATAGAAAATATAAGAAAAAAACAAATTTTATACTATATTGTATATATTTTATTTTCGTGTATTTTTTAATTATTTATGATCTGATCCAGAGTAGATTAATCTGGAGAACAAATAACTTGTTTATATCATCTTTGATAGGATCGTATGATTTTCTGTTAGATAATCTAAAAAAGGGGTGCAAGAGAAACTGAAGAAAAGGCTCTTAATGTGTCAGAAGTTCAAAGTCAAATTGAAAAATTGAAATCTAGCGTAAAAATAGTGTTTACTGTTTACAGTTTAATATAGTGTACTCATAGCTTTACCATGTTCAGTATGTAATTTAAGTCATAACATCTTGTGTAAATATAGCTTTGTTCAATATTTTTGAAAATAATAAACTAAGTGTAAACATAACTTTAAATGGCAACATCGTTTCCAGGGATTCTTGTATTTTCAAAGAGGCAAGAAACCCAAATAATGAGGTTGTATAGTACATTAACTTCGAAAACTTTTAAACAATAAAAATTTCGACGTTGAAGAATGTTCGAGAGTTTTATTGTCCAACACTTTTTGTAGGCTGAAATTTGTGTGTATATGTATTCGTAGAATCTGTTTTAGTACACGTTTTATTAGCGCCAAAAAGTTTCTTATTTTTGGTACAAAAATGAGGTTTTTAGTTCTAAAAGTTTCTTAACAAAAGGTTTCCTATATTTTTAGGCTTAAAATGGCCAATCTGAATTCGAACATTGATTTCGAACACATTTTATTTGATAAAAGTTTGTGGTGTGTACTTTAGGTTGAAAATTAAAGGTTTCTAGCGTATATTTACCTGATTTGAAATTAATCAAAAATCAAATTAAGAAAGAACGTAAAGAATCATATGACCAACAGATGATTGAAATTAAATTACGACTAATGACCATCAAAAGAGACAAATTGAAATCATACAAGAACCTGGGTGCTCCAGTTGGCTTACTACAGCATTGCCCATAGCTGAATTCAATTATACTTTAACAAAACAAGAGTTTTGGGATGTAATTCGATTACGATACGCATGGCCTATTTCTAATCTTCCTATAAGATGTGCATGCGGAGACAAGTTTGACGTACAGCAAGCGATGTCCTGTAAAAAGAAGGTTTCGTTACTCACCGACACAACGAGCTAAGCGACTTGCCTGCTAAATTGCTTGACGAAATATGAAATAACACGTAGAAATCAAGGCGTTGGCGGAATCCACCGCCCACCACGTACCGTGCGACCGTTCGTGACCACCTTCCACCGTCCGTGAGTCACCGTCTGAAGAAATATTTTACAGACCAGATTTTTCAGATTTTTTTAAAAAAAATTAAAATTGATATTTTGCAGACCAATATAATATTTTCTAAATATTTTCTAAATATTTTATGAAATTAACTTATTAACTCATTAACTTAGGTTTATAGGTTTATGATATGAGATTATGGTTTGGTGTGGTTGTGGTTATGTGGTTATGTGCGTAAGTTTCTTCCCGCGAAAGTTTCTGACATTAAAGTACAGAACTAACCGTTTAGTTAATTCATTCTAACTTTATTTTTTTATAAGCGACATAGATTACGTACCAGAAATTGTCCATTATTCTGTTATTCTTTATTATTCTCTTCCAGTTCTTATTGTTGAAAATATGTACTTTGAAAATTGCTTAGACACAACACAAGCTTTTGAAATCACGTGACTTTTATATTTGAAAGCAATAATACAATTCGAATGTCGTGCAGACTTTTATATTGTATTGGATCACCCACTGAACAGAAAATCTTCTGGCAGAAAACAAAAGAAAAAGTTGAAACGGCTTGTACTTTTCTGGTTGGCAGAATAACGTAAAATCAATAGAATCGTAGAATACATTCAACGTCCGCTAATTCGAACAATCCAAGGGCACAATTTATATTCATTCGAAATAGCATATGTTCGAAATATTATGCGTAATTTAGAGCAAATTCAAACTTTAGGGCCAAAAAATGGGTTCGAAATTAATGAAGTTCGAAATAACGAGTATCCGAGTTAGTTGATATTCTCAATAGACCTGTTCACAAATACATGAATACGAGTGATTTCTTACTTAAAGTTGCTGAAAGTACAAAACGGGAAATGCGATTTTCAGAAAATGGATCTGTCGTCACTATGACATCATCATATGGCTGCCATTATGCTTTCAAATTTAGCAGGGAGTCCCTATCTATCAAGTTATCAAGTATGAAGATAAACCAACAACCGGAAGTGAGATTTTCAGAAAATCAAAATGACGTCACTATGACGTCATTATATGACTGCCATTATGCTTTCAAATTTATCAGATAGTTACAAGCTGTCAGGCAACCAAGTATGAAGATAAATCAATCACGTGAAGTATGATTTTCGGACAATCGATCTGACGTCACTAAGACGTCATCATATGGCTGCCATTATGCCTTTTAATATATCCATAAGTATACCAAACTATAACCGTTCATTTCTCATGCCATGAACCTATAAACCAAAAACATAACCACAAAACCATAAACATACCATTAATCTATAAACCTATAAATCATATCCAAAAATTCCAACTTGAAATAAAGTTTACTACTACTACTACTACTACTACTACTATCCAAACCATAACCAAAACCAAGTCATAGACCTATAAAACCTAAATCATGCCATAAACCTTTAAACACATAACATAACCATAACCGCATAACAACAACCATGTCAATTTTCCATCCTTACCCCATAAACCTACAAACATTAGTCACAACCAGGAAGAATTTCTTTTTTTTGGTCTGCAAAATTTCAATTTTAATTTCAAAAAAAAAATCTGAAAAAAATCTAGTCTGTAAAATAATACTTCAGACGGTGGCTCACGAATATTGGACGGTGGTCACGAACGATCGCACGGTGGACGGTGGATTTCACCAACACCAGAAATCGAGCCTACTTTGAACACGTTAACTGGTGAAGATTCGATGAAAAAAACAGCAACTCGATGAAATGAAGCAAGGCTTGATGTAAAAGCAAACAGTCTCTGGATCAAAAGACAACCAACATTCTTTGACATCAGGGTATTTGATCCAAATGCAAAAAGATGCCAAAAAAATACCCTTAAACAATGTTATGCCAAGAACGAAATAGAGAAGAAACGCCAATATAATGATAGAGTCCTTCATGTGAAACACGGTAGTTTCTCTCTATTAGTTTTCACCAACAACGGTGGCATGGCAAATTAATACAAGATGTTTTACGCTAGATTTTCTCTCAAAAGAAAATCTGACAGCGGTTTAGCACGTTTAGTCATGGTTAAAAACTAAAATTAATTTCACACTTCTCCGATCAATGCTGTTATGCCTAAGAGGTTCACGATCAATTAAACGCATAGTCCCAGAAGGTCAATCATTGAGTCAATCATCCTAAAAACATGGCGCTTGATAATTGTGTTGCTTGGCATTCAAATCTGTATGGACGTCACCCTGATGTGGACACTTCAGTTTACTAAGTTTCCTTAGTCACTTTGAAATCCAACATGACAATCCATTGCAGTGTTCACTTTTATAGGGTGATGTCCATATAGTATGACAGACCTCTATGACTATGTTCACACTAATCGGATAGAAATCATTTCGGAATGAATTACATACCGGATGGCCTTGCGTTCACACTGTTCCTCATCTATCCGATATACTCAGCGGAATGTTTTCTTTTTATCTTGTTGGGGTGAAATGGAATCATTCCGGCATATTTTTCGATTAGGTGTTTATACTTGAATCGGAATGAGATCGTTCTGAAATAGTTTCTATCCGACAAGTGTGAATATAGTCTATATTTAACACTATTTCACTATCAACTTATTTAAAACGGGAAATATTAAAAAGAAAGATGTGTGGTTCTATGTGCGAAATTTAAATAGTCGGTGCAATCATACATATATATACATTGAAATACATCTGAAAGATCAAACCTTTGGTATAAATCAATTATTTATATCGAACGAGTTGAAATATTAAAACGCTCGTATCTCGGAATAAAATTTTACGTAATTTTCAACACTAATTTCCTTTCTCTCTCAGAAATATTCGTCTTGTTGTCAAGGTAACAACATTAACGAGTGCCAAACATTAACAACTTTAAAATTGTACGACAATTTTTTTTTTAATTCATTTTTTAAAAAGTTACAACCCCCTGAAGATAAGTAAAATAGTTTTATAAAACTAAAATGAAAATAACGGGGGTTGACTTGATGTAAATAGTAAACTCGGATACAATTTTTCATATTAATATATGCTAAACGCGATGGCGTTGTTTTTTTCAAAAGAAGAACATTAAATACAAAAATAGTCAATTTTTACATTGTTTCATTTTTCTTTCCAACTGCAAAAAAATCCGAAAAAACAATTCCATATTTGGAATATCCATTGACATTTAATATTAGTATTTAATAAAGAAAAAAGGAAACATGGATATTTTGATGTTTAAAAAGCCTGGGAACTATCCTTAACAAAACAATAATAAAGAAACTAGCTGAAAAAATTAGTTATTAGAAATTAGAAATTAGTTGAAAGTAAAGCATTGAAACATAGTTCAGTGAAAATGAATTAAAAGTTGAACGAAAAAATACTGATCAGATAAAATAATTGAATAGTGTATAATAAATTTACCTAATACATGCTTAATGTTTAGTACCGTGGCTGATTTAGACAAATTTTTATTAAAGTAGAAAATTATAGAAAAAAAATAAAAGATAGGCGGTAAAAAATGCGGCCGCGTAAAATAATCGACGGCCGCCTGTTATTATACGCGGCCGCGTATTTTTAAAATTCTAAATATTTTTTTACCACATGTCAAAAATATGGTTGCTAGGAGAAAATTACCCCGAGATACCAAAATATATTTTGCTTAATGATGTTAGATAAATTGTAGTCATTCAAAAGTTGTGTAAAAAAGTTTAGCAGGAGGTACTCCCCCCCCCCCGGCCTGAATAAGGTTAATAGCTATTTTTTGCACGAATTCTGAACCCATTCTTAGTTTAGTCATAGATTGGCCATATATCATTTGAACCGTCTTTGTCTATTTTTACATAAATTATAAATTGATCTAACATTCATTGTATAACATTATGGGGGAATTAATGGAGGGAAATATGATGCCTCCCTCCTTCCCCACCCAACCTCCCCTCGCCACAGTTCAATTCATTCGAAAGGATTACTGTCATTATCGGATTTACACTTTCTTTATGTGTGTATCACCTATATAAGCATCGCTCGGCTGAAAATTAACCCCATTATATCTTAGAAATAAGACGTCTTACAAAAGATCAAATGTTAAAAAGATCAGAACAAGTCCTAATACGTTAATTAAACATGAAGAGAGTACCTATAGGAATCCAGGAATAACGGTTTATAATTAATCAGCATGAACCTCCAATCTTAGACATTAATATAGAGACTTTTTTCAAATTTCGATAAGTAATACACCCTCAAGCAAAACGCAAGTGCTGAAAATGACCACTAGACGCCCCTTGAGGTTTATCTCAGTGATTTATCCGAGTAGACTTCAAATTCGACAGATTTTGTTGCTTCTAGTGGCCTATTACCGAGGCTTTTGGAACAAATTCGAATTTTTGCGCCATTCGTCTTGCTAATGAAAATTATATACTTTTTTTCCATGTTGAAATTTTGAATTTTTGCAAATATTCCACTTTGTCCACAGTATATTTGACCAGGATTGTCGGTCAAAATTTACTGATGCTTATAAATAAACGTGCAGTTACCCAGTGGGCAGAAACCTGATCAAAGTCCGC
Source organism: Neoturris breviconis (assembly GCA_032360805.1). Classification (NCBI taxonomy): domain Eukaryota; kingdom Metazoa; phylum Cnidaria; class Hydrozoa; order Anthoathecata; family Pandeidae; genus Neoturris; species Neoturris breviconis. The sequence continues at coordinate 13,809 of JAULBZ010003175.1, forward strand.
AGTAAAGACGCTAGAACAACGTCGAATGACTTTAATCAGGTTTTTGCCCACCGGGAAGAATCTTATAAAGAGGTAATAGACAAATAGTAACATTTCTATAAAATAAGTATTATTGTAGTATTGTGTCTCGCTTATTCTTACTTTAGTAACCGAATAATTTTCTAAATTTTTCGTCCCTTTTATAGCTGTTTTAACATGGTCTCAAGGATCATTCTTGTACCGGAATTCCAGAGTCTCTGAGAGAGTTTTGTTGATTGGGGTTGATAGTTATCGTGCATTTGTACATGTTCTCGAATTTTCTTCACGAGATATTGATTACGTAATTATTTTCTTGTTTTTATTTTAGTTTACAAGATGGTAGGCAAGTTACGCTTCGTTCAGAGTTTATTCAGCGAGTTTGTTTTGATTATCATGTGTTGCTTATTTGTTTTTTATGGTGTCTATCTTCATGACATAGGTCAAGACACAACCTCGTTCCCAGGGCTTTTTCTCTCTTGACGTAAAAAGAGAGAAGAAGCGCTGGGATCGAGGTTGGCCAACACATAATAAACATTTTAGCACAATTATTTTTTGATAACGTCATTATTGATTGCTAAACGGGAAAGTTATGTTTTTCATTTCATTTTATTTTATTTACCCTACAAAAATCAATTGTGGACTAATACATTAAAGAGAAAGTATAATTTTCCGATATTACGACTCGTTGACGTCATAAGAGGTGGTTATTTTGAGCATTTGCGCCGAGTTTCATGTTGATGAGAAAATATCCGTCTGCAATAATAAAAAATGTGGTCAGTAAAATATTTATCCGGTCGGTGAGTAGGTGGTAGGTTTTTGGTTGGTTGGCTGATGGTGGTAGTCGGTGGTTTCATAGTTTTTAATTCATACATTTTTAATAAAAAAAACATGCAAATAATCTTGGTTCTCTTGGCCCTCTATTAATGTTGTTTTTTCTTTTAACAGGTAAATACATTCATTCGTGTACAAAAGTCGTACAAATATACCATAGCTTCTGGTATCATTTTTAATTATGATACACATGATACTGCAGAATAGGTTGAAGTAAAATAATTAAATTGAATAATGCATGAATTATCAAACCGTAAATCATCTATTAAACGCCCAAGACATTTACTTAATGAAATCATATTTTGCATGAGTATGTTTTGATGCAAAAATGTGTCACAAATAACTTTTTATGTAAAATAAACATCAGAACCAGATTCAGCATAAAGTTTTGAATCCAACAGTGTGTCATATGACGTATTAAAGATAATAAAAAATATTCGCTTTTTTGGACTACCAATGTTTGGAAAGCATCGAAATGCCGAAATGAGCAAATGAGCAAATTATTTTTATTTTTTTTTTGCAAAAAAACTTAAAACGCCCGGGAAATTTATTTAACTTTTTGATTTTTAGGTTGAGGGGCGTTTATTAAAAGGAGGCGTATGAAAAAGGGAGGCGTATATTTTATAGCAACAACCAATGAAATACTGAAGCATACTAAGTACTGCTAACATTTTAGATAAAGAACTTGCAATATGCAAAGAAAGATTTCCTTTATGCTTGAACATGTACAAAAAAAAACCTTATGTAGAATGTTTGGTTTCGTTTTTTAACCCTATTAGGCCTAAGCTATTTAGGGCTCTGAGCCCTTCCTTAATGAAATCAGAACGACTGCATATATTTTTTTCAAATTTACACCAAAGGTACTTCAAACTATAAACTACATTTTAGCATCAAAATAATTAGCAGGTGCTCTAGTGTTTTATACTTATGACGTCATAGCTTATCTTGGGTATGAAATTCATATTTGGCATGAGTATAGTGTTTTGATGCAAAAATGTATCACAAATAACTTTTTATGTAAAATAAACATCAGAATCAGATTCAGCATAAAGTTTTGAATCCAACAGTGTGTCATATGACGTATTAAAGATAATAAAAAATATTCGCTTACTTTTTTGGACTACCGATGTTTGGAAAGCATCGAGATGCCGAAGCTGAGCAAATTATTTTTAATTTTTTTTTGCGAATATTTTTTTCTAATTAAAAGTTAGGAAAAGTCAGAAAGTTTGAGCAAGATATCACTTTCATTTAAAAAGTTATGAACCATTTCATAGGAGGATGCCCCAATTAGGCCTAATAGGGTTAATAAATGATTAAAAACTTGAAAATCGAAGTATGGATTGTTTCTAATAAATGCGCCCTGTTAGAGGGGCATGTTTCTAACGAATGTCCCTTTAGGGATGCTTACTAGAACGAGACGTTTAAAAGAAGAAGTCATTTACATAAACAAAAGTTTTAAAAAAATTGAAAAATTGAAAAGTTTATTATAAGAAGGCGTTCAAAAAAGGGGGCGTTTCTTAGAGGACTTACGGTACCTTTGCTGACACAGACGAGTGGATGAAAAAAATCGAATATGATAAATATGCGGAATAAATCGACCTCGTTCCCAGGGCTTCTTGCCTTTTCAAAATACGGGTATCGATAAGACAAGAAGCCCTGGGAACGAGGTTGCGGAAGAAATGGTAGCTATTCTCTCTTAATGATAAAGTTACGATTTTCTGTATCATCAAATGTCCTACAAATGTGCGACGTTGTTGCGACGTTGTTTCGACGTCGTGCAAGATTGTTTCTATTACAAGATCGTCGACTTCTCTACGAAAACAAAACTGTCTATGTTATTTTAGGTTGAAATTAAATATTTTGTGGCATTATTTATTCTTACAAAAAGAAACAGCCCAGCCGGTAAAAAACTGTTCAAAGTCAGCAAAATAACATTAGAACGTTAGAATCTTTCAATACCTGATGAATTTCAATAATTAATTGTGTAACTATACTGTGTTCTTCATATACTTTCCAGTAAATTCACACAGTTCGTGTTCACAATATAGAGAGCAGCTTCCCAGCCGGCAAAACCTGTTCAAAGTGTGCAAAATAACGTCAGAACAACGTTCACAGAATTATGTAGGGATATATTCGCGAATGATTCTATAGGAATATATAGTGGTGAATTTGGAAAGATTTGGAAAAATTCGAATAGTAAATGGTGCAACCTCGTTCCCAGGGCTTTTTTCCGCTTTTTTTTCGTAACTGCAAAAAGTTGTGAATAATACCTTAAAAGTCTTAATTTTCGCGGGTTTTTAATTTCGCGAAGGCCAAAAAAAACACTTTTAAGGGTTTTAAAT
>JAULBZ010003176.1:0-16996 GCA_032360805.1 Neoturris breviconis
GCTTTATAGCTTGAATCTCGTCTCAAATCAAACTTGTATCATCTTTTTGGACTGGCATATAAGATAAAGTAAGTGTTCCTACTGTTACATTAGAACTATTATTTAATCTATGAATATTATGCGCTATTTTAGTTTTTTAAACTTTCAGAAATACTTTCATTTAAAATTATCACAACAAACGTATTAACCCCATTCAGGATGGGCTTTTTAGGGCTCTGAATTGATGGGAACATGCTATAATGTTGAAACTTTCCAGAAAGTTAGTCCAACACATAAACAACACTAATTTGACATATTTATTTTTTCGATGGCGTTATTACTTATGGTGGTCAGGGTCAAACAGGTGGTGCAAAAAAAAAATTGGGTGCAAAAAATTGTGGTCACCAAATTTTTTCTAAATGTTTTTCAAGCAAAAATAAAAATAAAAAATATTTTACCACCTGCCAAAAATTTGGTTGCTAAGGAAAAATTATCCCTAGTTACCAAAAAAAATAATTGATAATAAAATGATCCTAGATGAATTATATGAAAAGTCCCAAAATTTCATTCGTTCAGAAGTTATGAATAAAAGTATGGTAGGGAGGGCACTTTGTGCCCCCTCCCCCCAACTCCATCCTGAATAGGGTTAAAACTTTACTACAAATGACAAAACAAAAAATAAGGTACAGGAAAAAAATAAGTACCCTATTCCCCTGCCAACAAGCCCATACTAGTTATAAGTCCATGGGTTTATAACTGGATATAGGCCCAGTGGGCTTATAAACGAGAGCATATTTTAATTTAGGAAAATAATTGATGAAATAATATTTGTATTAAATGTTTATCTTCGACTAAAAATATCTCTAATTACATATTCTACCTTTGACAAAAATGTCTTTGGTTCTTTCATTTTATATATGCAAGGTACTTCTAGTCTATTTCCTCTCCTGTTTTCTTTTTGTCATTGTTCCTCCAGAATTTAAAACAAAAACTGCAATATCGCGAAATTTCGTATTTTTTTACCGAAATTACCGAAATTTTTATCGAAATTTTTTACCGAAATTACCGGAATTTTTTTTAGGCCGATGGGCTTATAAACGGGAGTGCTTTTGAAATTACGAAAATAAAAAAGTCCAAAATTCAGTTATAAGCCCATGGGTTTGTTTGCGGGGGAATAGGGTATATATATTTACCTTAAAGATGGATTTCCATTTGTGGAAAATTCCGTGCTGAATCCGAAAAAAGACATTCCATTGTTAGAAATTGACATCACGCGATAATTTCTACCAATGGAATGTCTTCTTTTGGGTTCCGCGCAAAATGTTCCGCTAATGGAAATCCACCTTAACTCTTTAAGGGACAATCGTCTGTATTCATAATATTTTAACAGCCATTCTCTTGTTCTTTTACGTATTCTCAGGGAGTAATTATGGGAGAAAAATATTGTGTAATAACACTTAATATTTTAATTTTAATAAAACATCACCCTCCCAAAAAAAAATATGAAAAAAAGTAGAAAGTGACTGTTAAAATATAATCACAATACAGTTAAATGGGAACAACAAAAAAGTTCCAGCTTTAAATATAACTGAATATCCAAACAGAATATTTAGCCACTTAATTTAATCCAATTACCTTGCCAGTATGTGACGTTCTAAAACGTCACGTGACCATGTTCATGTTGTATATAATTATAGTTGTATCTCCATTAACTAATGCATAAGTAAACAGAATTTATTTATTACTGCAGAAATTACTTTGTTTGTATCATTCTTTAGTCCAACGTCACGTATCATTATCAAGATTCCAAGACCCCCTGAGAAGAATTGTGAGAATGTTATAAGCGAGAAGAATTTTGAGAATATTACAAGTCCCCCTGAGAAGCCCACTCTGAGAAAGATTTGCTTTAACGAGGGATTAAAAACGCGTGGTCTCGTTAAGATCAATGCAGAGGTAAAATAATTAACTTATCGCATAAGCTTCTTCGCCAACCGTGCTGCATAAACTTCTTCACCAACCGTGCCACATTGAATTAATCATGGATCAGGATTGGCATATACGAGTCTGCTAAATAGCGTGCTTCACGTGCTCGCTTGCCTACGCGCTTAATGATCGGCGTGCTTAATAAAGTTGGTGTGGTTGTTCTGCCATTTTTTCCTTTTTCTTTTATTTATTGATAATTTTTTTGATAATTTTTTTTCTTTTCATTTTTTTTTTTTTTTTTTTGACAATTTCTATTTTCTCTCTTTTTTTATTGTCAATTTTATTTCTTCTGCATTTAATTTACTTTGTGTTTGTTTGTTTGTTTGTTTTTTGTTTCTTTTCTTATTTGATTTTGTCCTGTTTTTTGCCAATTCTCCCTCTTCCCCATTTTTTAATCATTATTATTTTCTATTTGCATATTACTATTTTTTTATTTTTTTTCTATTTTTTTTTTTTGACTTTTTTTCTTTTATTTTTTTTCACAGCTTTTCTTGCCAATTTCTTCTTTTTCTTTCTTTTCATTTTTTGGTCAATTTGTTTTCTCTTTTTTTGCCTCCACCTCCATCCCTGTCGTTATTTTTGTATGCTCAGAACAGTTTTACGAAGCCTAAACTTCTAATATATTTTCATTACGGAAATTTTGACACTAAAATATTCCAAACAAATTGTGTTGAATATGACTGTGGTGTACATCCTGAGGTATCTTTTTTAATAAATAATAAATAATAATAATAATAACGATATAAAAAAATTACTCACATAAAAAAAAAATGACAAAAATAAGAGACAAAAAAAAAGAGAGAGAGAAATTTAACCTCGTTCCCAGGGCTTTTTCTCTCTTGGCTTCTAAATCGAAAAAAAGGAGAAAGGGTTGAGGTCTCTCCTTTTCGAGGTTGAGCAAAAGTTGACAAAATAAAAGAGAAAATAGAACTTGGCAAAAAAAATTAAAAAGTAGCAAAAAAAAATTAACGCTAAAAAGCTATAAAAAAAAAAAAAGAAAAAGAAAAAGAAAGTGGCAAGAAAAAAGTAAAAAAATAGAAATTGGTAAAATTATATATTGATAAAAAAAAAGCAAATAAAAACCGCCATCTTTATTAACTACGTCAAGCACGAAAGCACGCGAGCACGCTATTTAGCAGACTCGGTATATTGACTAGATATTTAGTTTTAGTTGAATTATTTGATATAACTTTCTGGGATTTTATTCGCCTTTACTTCATTGCGTTAATTACGGTAGCCTAGGAAGGCTGTTGTTTGAATTTTAGTGAAAAATCCGGGAGTTTTCTCTTTTCCTTTTCTCCCATGACTTTTCTAGTCTATAATTACGGTCGAAGTTAACGTGAGCTGGTCTAAATTTTTCATTTTTGCTGTGGAAGTGGTAGTTCTACATTGGCTCCTTGTCTGATGAAATAAATAAGCTCGCCCTACTTTTGACCGCCACCTCCGCCCCCTCCCTCATCCTAATTAGGGTTACTGCCAGCAACGATGCGACAAGCTCGTTTGTTGTTGTTGTTGTTATTATTGTTTTCTTTAGATGACACCATTTGAGCTGTATCATAATGATATAATTCTTACAATGGAAAAAGCTTTATCAATTGCTTCAATAATTGCATTAATTACAGGATTACTTCTGTTTGTTCTTTTAAGGTATCGCTTTTATATGTTGATTCTGTCCTAATTTTCATCAGAATATGCACTGCAACAGTAGTCGTGTTTTTTTTTCATTTTCATGACATTGGATGCTTAGTTGACTATTTTCTCCTGCTTAGTTGACTATTTTCTTCATGAGGAAGTCAATCAATTGAATTGACACAATCTTCCTTGAACAAACACAATCGAATTGAAACAAACAAAGTACAATTTACGATATGTCAGTGTGCATTTTTATATAAATAACTAAGATCAGGTTCCAGTACTGAAAGTGGCTAAGGATTTTAGTTTGAATTGAATTTCGTTTCTAAATCGTTATGAAAAAATTCAAACATTTTACACAGAAAAATATTTTACATTTGTTGGATTATTAGTGGCGTCCACACCTACCCCTCTATAATATATCTGTTCATATCTAATATGCTACACTCTAGTATATGAAGTGCTTGCTCAGAGGGTAAGGGGTGCTCATTAGAGGGGTCTTAACCCTATTAATACTGGCCCTTTTGGGGGCTCTTCAATACTGGAGGAGGGGGTTCAACCCCCCCTCTATAACTTTTGATATGACTATGCGGTAGTGTTGAAATTTTACAGAATGTTAGGTCAACACATAATTAACATTTTGGCACAATTATTTTTTTGATGACGTCATTAATTAAGATGACGTCATCAAGTCAAAACAGGGATAATTGGTCAAAACGTTTTTCAAGCAAAAAAAAGAAAGAAAAAAAAATTGGAAATATTTTTTTACCGCATGTCAGAAATTTGGTTACTGAGGGAAAAAATTTTTTGACGCTTGTTAGAGCATTGAAAGTATAGATTTATGCTCTAGAATCAAAAATACAAGAAGAATAATTATCCACAAGAATATCATGGCAGCGTTTGTGGTGTCATTAATTGTGCAGGAGATACCAAGCATGTTTGACAGTTTATCATCTTCCAGTAAGGTATGCAATTAAATAAATGACTCATAAATGACCAAAAGCCTCTAATTTTTCAACTTTGAAGACAGCATCCAACAGCATCCCGAATTTTTTGTTACTTTTCAGATATTTGTTAGAAAATGTATGTAGTTTAGCTGTTGGATTTTTATATTTATAAAACATTTATCTGTTTCATGATGGACGCCCGTATTTCTAGTATATTCACAGTGATTGTCGCTTTTCCTTTTTAGATTGTTTAGGGGGTAATGCTTCCAAATACTATTGTTTTTCTATATTTAGACTGTATAGCTAACTTCTTAGTACCAAGTTAAGAATTAAGCAGCACTATTTATGATGAAAGCTTGAATAAGAGAGGTAGCATCAATAACTCTTAAGAAAACGCTGTATAAGATTTTGTCAATTAGACATGCCTTACAAATACTATAAGATAAACGTAGCCTGCGATAAAGACCTTCGCTTGTTTAGTCTGGTCTATGCACAAATGTCATATTTTCCGTTATGAGTCTCGCTTCTCTCTCAGCTTGCAAAAGCAAAAACAAAGAATTAAACCAATCAGTTTTATCGATATCTTCGTTTTTTATCGGCATTCGTTTGAACATCAGTGCATATGCGATGTAGTTCCGAAAATCCTGGGATTTTTTTTAACTAAAATTGTGACATTTGTGCATAACCCGAGATACATTGAGGTCTAGATAAGGCTAGATAAATGTAATCTCTGATAAAAAAACACTCCCTTCTCCATAGAGAACAAGGTTGCCCACTGTTTTTAAATTTTGCCGTATATGCAAAAATTGCGCATAGATCTTTGTGGAGGAAAGTCCTAAAATACGTGTTATTTTTCTGTATTCCATAGAAGCTATGTTTGGCCGTTATGATTCTAACCAGTTACAGCGTATTGGTGATGTTTACATGGATGTTAATAGAAGGGATCAACATTGCTATTGTTATTGTTTTCGTGTTTCAACTTGAAAAAAAACGGACCAAAGAAATGTTTCTGTTTGGATATGGTAATACAACAACCTCGTTCTCAGAGCTTCTTGCCTTTTCGAACACGGAAGAGCGGCTCTTCCGTGTTTAAAAAGGCAAGAGAAGCCATGGAAACGAGGTTGACTTATACAATACTAACTAACTAAATATTTTGTTGTACTGTATCGAGGAATACAAGCCCGTGGTCGATAACTCAAACCGATCTTGCGGGGTCTGTATATTCACATCATTTACACTTTTCAACTAAACAAATGGCTAATGCGACTGGAAATATTGGGACTTTTCCTATAATTTATCTAGGATCTGGAGCTAACACACTATATCCACTTTCTCTGTAACGTCTCGTTAATGATCATATCATATCATAACTACGGAAATATTTTCCCATAGCAAGACAGAGATGGTCTCTTCTTTATTTTCTTCTTATTTCTTCTCATTTTTCCTTAAAAAACATCCAGACAAATTTTGGTGACCATTTCCGTGACATCATCAAAATATTAATTATGTCGAAGTGTTAATTATGTGTTGAACTAACTTTCTGGAAAGTTTTAACACTATAGCATGTTCCCATCAAATTGTTGTGGTGCCTCCCCCCATCCAGTCAGAGCCCAAGAAAGCCCATCCTAAGTAGGGTTAAATTTTGATAAGCAAGACGAAATCATTGGTATCAGACTGCTAGAAATAACAGAATTTGTCAAGTTTTTAGTCTACTCTCGAGTCTACTCGTTAAATCTATGAAATAAATCTAAGGTCATTTTCTGCGCATGTATGTTTCCCTTGTGGCGTCAGGAATTCGTTAAAATTCGCGAACATACTCATAATTTACCGAAACGGTTGTATTAATAATATCTAAATCTATCTTGTCATATTAGGATTACCTCTGATCATATGTGGTATCGCTTTGGCATCTAACTTTGACGCATTTGAAGGAAGCACAAAGTAAGAATTTTCATAAAGAATTGTTTATGTAACACAGATAGCAGATACATTGAGTGATACACACACAAAACTGAGGATTTTTTTGTTGTAAAAGATATATTTTTCTTTTTCTGAAGAGAATAAGTGCGGGATAACTGTAATTCCGATATTTAGACGATTTTTTTTTTATGTGCGGGCATAAACAAAATTGTTCATGCATTTTATAATTTTTTAATATTTTTTTTTACATTTGGAGACTTTTATTGGATATTTTTATGAAAACGTGGGATATAAACAAACATCGTTGTATTAAAATCGTAAGAGGACGAGAGGTAGGCAACCTATGGACCCCTAAATGAGTTTCACCTTAAACGATCTTGCATTTGATTGGTTTCTTCGTATCGTTTGAGGTGAAACTCGTTACAATTTTGAGGTTTATGAACCAACGCCGTTACAAAAAGGGATTACCGGGACAAACTGCTTGAAAGTTGATAGTATTCAATTAACATAAAAAAGACAATCCAGACTCAATCTGTCCCTAAGAACAAGCTTAGAACTAGGCAAATAGATTTTCACTTGCTTTATCTTGCTTGTAGCAAGTTACTTGTAGCTATATCCCAAGCATCTCTTTCAGGGATTTTAGAACAATGATATAAATATGACATCGAATACTCATTGGGTGTTTAAGATGTTGAAGATAGTTCGCACACACATATTCCAATCAATATTTTCTTCATCTGTGTGACAAACTTGATGTTTGGTGCCCTAATGTTAAAATCCAGCCAGTTTAGTATCTATGAAGTTTTCCAGTGGGCAGAAACTTGTTCAAAGTCCGCAGTAAAGGCGCTAGAACAACGTCAAACGACGTTACTGCGGAAATTGAACAGGTTTTTGCCCACTGGGTCTCTGAAGGAATCAATACATAAGTAGATTGTTGGAGTCAGTACTCTTTTTCACAGACACTATCACAGCGTGAAAGACTACCGGACACGGACCCGTATAACTATGTATACACAGTCCGAATACGGAGTTATACGGGTCCGTATTCGGTAGTATTTCACGCTGTGATATACGCTATGATATATGCTTAAATTTTCCCTAATTTCTAGTTGTATCACACTGAATGGCAGTTTGTGGATATTGAAAGCTCCGATGGCTGTGATACTCTCGGTACGTATTAATTACAATGTGGAGCCTCTAATATAATTATGTAAGAATTAAGCCTCCCACTAAGCAAAAACTTTATCAAAGTCAGCAATAAAGACGCTAAAAATGTTGTTCTAGCGTCTTTACTGCTGACTTTGAACAAGTTATTGCCCAGAGGGTATGTTCTTATATAACGTCGTAATCCGGGGAACTTCCGTTATGAATGTTAAGGTGGATTTCCAAAAGAAGAAATTCTATTAGTAGAAATTGTCGCGTGATGTCAATTTCCACCAATGGAATGTCTTCTTTTGGATTTCGCGCGGAATTTTTCGCTAATAGAAATCCACCTTTACGGTATGTAACAGGAACTGAGCAAAATATTGGATATTCTAAAAAGCATTTAAAACTAAATAAAATAGAAATAGAGAGTGTTTGTCAACAAACACAAACTTTTGTACGATATGTTGTGACTTGTTTTAAAATATTTAAATGTGGTAAGAAGAAAGGTCAACAAACTTGAAATTGATTGGTTAGTTTCGTACGAATAAACCATTGTAAGCTCGTTGACATAACACCCTTCTGTGCAGTTTCATCTTTGTTGAAGTTGGTTAATTTTATTTTAATTTTTATTTTTTAGCTAGAACTTTTGAAATTGTTCGTTACTCGTTCTCTTACTTCTTTTCAGGCTAACATTGCATTGTTGGTATTAATAATGTATAAAATTCGTAGAGCACAAGCTAATAATTCGGTTAAACAGACTACTAAGAAAAGAAAAGGGTAAGTAAGAAATTGATAGAGATTTTTGAAGAAAAATTCAGTTCAAAAGTTTACTTCAAAACGCAAAACTGGATTTTTATTCCTCTGCAGCGAATTAAGTAAGTAAGCGGAAGTTTAATGTCCTCAGAGAATCCGCATCAGTTAGTTGTTTTTCCTCCCCTCCGACTGTCAACTAAGTTAACTCATATAGTTTACTGAGTCACCGATCTTGTAACCGATTGGTTTCTTCGTAGTGAACTAACCAATCAATTACATGTTCGTTGACAAACACTCTTCTTCTTACTACATTTCAGTATTTCAACTCAAGTCACAAATCTTTTTTATGGTGGTAATATACAGTACGTGTACGGAGTTTATATTAGGTGTCCACATTAAGTTGTATTTCATACCGTATCTTTTAGACTATACATTTGAGCAAAACATTGTTGAAAGTCCGCGTTAAAGACGTTGAAAAATTTATTCTAGAGTCTTCACTGCTGACTTTGCACAATTTTTGTCAACTGGATACTTACTTATTATTGCATTGTTATTAAATAATGCCACCATGACTTTTTGATTTATAATTTGTACAATCGGAGGAGGGGGAGGGAGGGGGTTATATTTCACAGCTCTCTGACTGAGGTCTTAAATCAGACGATGTTGTATTATTATTGAACGATAATATCTTTGAATTCAAACAAATTCTAACAGGCGGTGTTCTAATCAAATGGGTTCCAAGAAATAGGAAGGAATAAGCGTTATTGTAAAGAAAAAAATCTTGCAAAAATCTCAGTTATAAAATGTAGAACTTTTGGGTGTACCCCACGTTTTCGTAAAAAAAAATAAAAAAGTCTCTAAATCGCGCTTTTTTCACGAAAAATCTTAAATCACACTTTTTCATAAAAAAAATGATAAAATGTCTATATATCTAGAAATTTTGATTCTATCCCACGTTTTCATAAAAAAATCTAAAAATTCTCTAAATCACGCTTTTTTACAAAAAAAATGTTAAATCACACTTTTTCATTAAAAAAATGATAAAATGTCTATATATCTAGAAATGTTGGTTCTATCCCGCGTTTTCATAAAAAATATAAAAATTCTCTAAATCACGCTTTTTTCATAAAAAATATCTAAAAAGTCTTTACTCACACTTTTCCATATTAAATAGAACTAATGATAAAATGGCTCTCAATGTAGCCAATTTTGCTTATATCTAACATTTTCATGAAAAAGCAATAAAAGTGTAGGAATAAAAAAAAAAATCTAAATAGTCTCTCTCGCCTAAAGCACGCTTACTCATAAAAAATGTATAATAATAATATCTAGAAAATATTTAGTTTTATCCTACGTTTTCATAAAAAATCTCTAAATGTCTATACATTTTCAAAAAGAAATGTAAAACAAGAGTAACGAACGGTCGGAATTTGTAAAACCTGGCCACTCATAAGTGTTTTGTGTCCAGACACCGTCCTTTTTTTATCCACGTGTCCTTATATGTGGGGTAACGGGGTAATTCATTTTTCCCTTTAAAAGTAATATTAACGTACAATTTATATGAAACAAATTGAAATATCAGGGGGTTATGATCTTCACAAAAGACATAATATATGCAAGAACTATTAATTGATTATTTTAGATCATCGATGAAAGCATTTGCTATGTTGATTCCAATGTTAGGACTCACATTTATCATTGGAATATTCATTGAATACAGTCCAGTCTACCTACGTTATGTATATGTCTTGTCTCATGGAATCACGGTAATGTTTTATTGCAACCTCGTTCCCAGGGCTTCTTTTCGCTTTTTGAAGGGAAGTTCAAAAAGCGGGAAGAAGCCCTGGGAACGAGGTTGGCTTTATTGAGTAGTTTAAACTTAAGAAAAGGAAACGATAAATTTGTTTGCCTATTGAATCCGCTCTCCTTTCATGTGTGACATCTAGATATTCCAATGGATTGGCTTCTTTTGACTTTCGCACGGAATTCAAATGTTTTCCTAGATCGTATTTGACATGCTTTCACAACATTCCCTTCATTATATACTTTCTGATGAGAGATGAGAAGTACACCCATCACAAGAGTAACTAGAACGTTTATTCTCCTATCATTTTACATAAATCTTCTTCCTCTTGTTCACAGAACGTTGTTGACTTGGAACAGGTTTTTGGCGGTTGGGTTGGTTTCATTGCAAGCAGGCACTCGAAGTCAAATTAACGTCAAAACACCAGACGTCTTTCAATGTTGATTCGACACAGCGTGATGTGACATAACATCCCATTATTTCTTTGTTATAGGGGATTTCCATCGCTGTATTACATTGTTTGTTCGATCCACAGGTACTTGTTTGTTTTCGTTTGCCCGTTTATACTTTTTTATCCCACCTTTAAGCCTTATTCTCAGAGTGATTTATGTTACCGTAAATCCTCGAACGAGCCCCCGGGGGCTTATTTAACCCTAGTCATAAGAAAAGATCTTTTCTTGTGACTATGATTTAACAAAACGAGTTTTTTGAGTGGGGGATTGTTCTAACAGGGGAAGACTTAATAAAAAGAGAAAAAAAATCAGATAAACAAAAGTTTTATAATATTCAGTAGTAAAGACATGTTGTTTTTGCGTCTTTACTGCGGACTTTGAGCAGGTTTTTTGTCCGGGAATACCGAAATGTTTGAACAGAACTTGGGAATAAAATCCTGAGAAGAGCCTTAGTAAACAATTGGTATATTCATTGGTTTCTTTGTATTTTAGTTTTAAACTTCTGTAAGCTTATAATCAAAGTAACTGTTATTTTTGTAACCTCCTTTTCAGGGCTTCTTCTCTCTTAACGTGAGAACAAGGTTGTTATTTTTGAAAAAATAATTCAGAGATGGATCCCTAATAAAAACTGAATGGATTTTCTTATCTCAACGACTAGACCCTTCTGCTACGACACGATTTTGTTTCAATGTAGATTAGAAATGTGTGTATACTCATAGATATTTACTGGAGAAAGAACTAGCATGATGTTATTACTGAAATGATTTTTCCTATTTAGGTATGGAAGAAACTGAAAGTCAATATAAAGCGTAATGAGGGGAGTACTTACTCAACTAAGCACCAAAGTGTAACATTGCATTGACATTTACATTAAGGCGGATCTACACTAGGCGAATTCGTTGTCACAAATTCGGAATGAATCCATTACATTACATTACGTGATGTCGCGTTTAACCACAACCTCGTTCCCAGGGCTTCTTCTCTCTTGACGTTTAACGTTTTTACAATTCGCGCAAATAAATTCGCCTAGTGAAAATCCCGCCTTTACGAGATTAAGAATATCAAATACATTTCATTTTCGTTTCGTTTCAGTTTAGAATCGACTTACGACGTAAAAGACTAGTGAATATTTTCCCGAATACGTCCGTACATATTAATACAAGATCATATACGGGTGTTTCTGGAACTATGTTCCGTAGTCTTTCACGCCGTGTCAATTTTGCGGTCTATACGACATTTAACACTTATATAATATTTTCAGAACATCAGAATTTTAGGTTTAATTTTTATATCTTAGTGAACTCATCTTCAAGGATTCTTCACTCTTTAACGTACTTAATTAATAGAGAAATGGCCCTGGGGACAAGGTTGTTTGTTTGGTGTATACATATTATATTAAATATATACACAACCACCCTCGATTCTTTCTCTATTTGTCGTATGTCTTGATCTATGTTAGAAGGTGAAGAAAGTGTCTTAGTAGAATTGGTGACCAGGCTACCATCATCTTGTCTCTAAGCATCAGGCTAATAATATAAGGATCTTTATTGCCAACAAATATTTGAGATAAAGTAAAGTTGCGCAAAAATTCGGAATTTCGACTTAGACAAAAAGTCTCCGAATCTGATCAGAAAGTCAAACAGTACGAAAATTCGAATTTGTTCCATGGGCTTGAGTACTAGAATGCAAGAAACAACAAAATGCGTCTAGTTTACAAAAACGCCTACTACCGTCCCAAGGTCATCTTCCTAACGGATAAGGGATCTTAAGTCTAGTGGATAAATCTATATAGGGACTTCTCCTTGCGTTTTTCCGCCTTTATACTTTACTTGTGGCGTGTATTGCTTGTCAAAATTCGCAATTTGTCTCTTAATTTATGTGAGAGATTTTACTAATATCTTGACTATCAGTGTCAGGCTAACAATTTAAAGACCAGGCTACTAAAATTTTTTATCTAAGTATCAGGCTACCTTTTTTTTGGTAACTAGAGATAACTTTCTCTTGGTTTTTTTTTGGTAGGTGGCAGAAAATGTTCTTCTAATTTTTGCTTTAAAAATGTTTTGGTATATAGTTTTGGAACAAAATATTTTTCACCTAAAACAAAAATATTTGCACCACTTGTTTTCTCGTGATGACGTCAGCATGAATAACGACGTCATCAAGAATTTATTATGCTAAAGTATTAATTATGTGTTGACTAGAAAGTTTCAACACTATAGCATGGTTCTATCAAAAGTTATGTAGGTGGGGGGGGGGACAATGCGCCCCCTCACCCAGATTTTTAGAACCCTAATAAGCTTAGTAGAAATAGGGTTAATCCAAACAGTTTATTGTGACTAGTCAAAGCACTGAGTACTATCCGAATGCTAATCCAGATGTTCTTTAATACCTCTAGTTATAGTACGAGTGTGAAAATCAACAAAAAAAGAGAAGATCCTTTCTTCATTTGCTCTATTTATTCAATATCAAGACTGTACAATACTATTTTTGGGTCCGTAAATATATTAATCTTCAGAATCATTTGTGTAAATATATATGCAATCTGGCCGAATTTACTCGAATAAACGCCCTGGGCGTCCATATATAATCTCATAAGGGCGTATTAATTCGAAGGGGCATTTATTATAGGATGGGCGGTCATTTGAGTAAATACGGTATAATAAAATAATATTTTATACGAAAAATATAAAAATATTCAGATTAATTAAAGTTCATCACCAGTGTCTTTGATTTCCTGGAAACGAAGTTGTCTGAATTGCACATTTAAATTAACAATCTCTAATCATTCATAATACACCAAATATCAACCTCATTCCTAGGGTTACTTTCAGCTTCTGGCCCTGGGAACGAGATTGACAAAATATAATTAATGTTCTAATTAATAACTATCTATAATTAACTATCTGTATAAAGTATCTAGTGGGCAATAACTTGTTCAAAGTCCGCAGTAAAGACGCTAGAACAGCGTGTTCTAGCGTTTTTATTACGTACTTTGAACAAGTTTTTGCCAATAGAAAGCCATGAAAAGTCAACGAACTTGCAATTGATTGAATCGCATGACATCCATTTCTACCAATGGAATGTTTTCTTTTGGCTTTCGCAGCGAATTTTTCCTTCTTGAGAAATAAAATAAATAAATATATAATATCTTTTTATACTTTCTTGTCTATATACAGTGTCGAATTTGGAATAAGGCTAAATAATATCTGCGAAAGAGAGATTTAAGGCAGCAAGCCATTAAAATGCTTGACTCTTCTTCGCAGGTACTCTTCTCTACAAATATAATTTTGCAATATGCAATGTAATGATATATTAACTAAATAAACTCTATGAAGCGTCACAATGCGTTAAAGTCACATTATCACTCTATTTTGTCAAAATTCTAAAATCTATATCAAGTTCACTATTGGTAAGTGCTGATCACACCCTGAAAATTTTACCATTTATAAATAACAGGAAGTGGGTTGAATAAGCAATTATTTTATCAAAAACTAGCTACAACTTCTTGTAATCATGCAGAAAAGCGACAAAGTTTGGCCAAACAATATGGCTGCCACACAGTTAGCACAAAAAATACAAAACTTATAGTAACGTTATAGTTTCACGGTCGTTTATGTAAACAGGAACTATATTCACTACAAGCTTGTTTAAAAAAGCACCTGTAAATTTGAGTTGAGGCTCAGTGATGCTTTCGGCGATTTGAACCTGAAGTGATTGATCTAGCCTGAATATAACTGCCGGACATCCCTAGTGGAGGAGGGATTTTTGAGTATAATGTTCAGCTTTTGTTGATGTCTAGCACAGACAATAGTTAGGGACCAGCTCAGAAATAAAATCTACAGGGGAGAGTACTGAGTCAATGATCTTGCAATGGATTGATTTCTTCGTACCGAAGAAACCAATCCATTGCAAACTCATTGACCTAACACACTTTAGCGCAGATTCATTTTTGTTGAATTTTGTCAATTTTAGTTGATTTAACCCTGCCAGAGAAGGTGGTTTTTGGAGCAAAATTTTGATATGGTCCCTTACGTATTTCCAAAGGTCTTTTTAGAATGGATATCAATATAAATATGAATGTTAAAAAGACGTCGTCAATGTATGTGTGGTATACTATGAAACATGTAGATACTCATCATATTTTAATAAATAAATAAAAAACAAAAATAAATAGCCTTACTTTCTTGAATTTGAAAAATATATTAAGTGGCATTGAAGCTGGGTGTGATGCTTAATATTTGGCCAAATTTGAACCAGCGATGCTTATAAAGGTGATGTTTATATATGTGTATAAAAAAATTATTTTATATTTTCGTCTATAATTTGATGTGTTTGGGATATATGTATACAGTTGGTACGCGACATTTAATCAACATTCAAAAGTCGTCGTTTTGACGTCTAAATGTCAAAACGACGTCTTTTCTTCGTTGATCAATCGCCACGTGTTGATAGGATATTTTACGTCAATGCAATCATATGGAAAGAAGAGGGTAAATTCAATGACGTAATTTCCTACATCAATGAACTTTGGATGGCAAATTGTACATTGAGAAAATGTATCAAAGTTATGGTGTGAAAAGAACACCAACAAAAAATGAATGAATCCAGTAGGAACACAACGTCGGACCATCTTCGAAATAAGGTCAAAACGACGTCGCAATGTCATTGTTGATCCGACACCGTGCGCCTGATATATATATTCTAATTTGTCTACGCCAAACCTGTTATTAACTGTCCGATATAAACTGTGGAGGAGTGTAATATCTTCAAAAAAAACACTCCCTTGCAGGTGATGTCTGACCGTTATTTTGAGGCTTGTTAAATACAATTTTTACATAGAGCTACTTGTTCTAGATCATAATCCCTACAAGGACATAATCGATTGTATTTATCGTCTTGATGCATACAGCTATAAAACTGTCCGTGCTCTTGTAAAAAACATATATTCGAAACAGGATCAAATGATGGTGGATGGAGGAATGCTATCGTTTTTAAAGATGAACAAGATCCTTTCATGTGCCTAAAAATGCCAAATGAAAAGAAGAGTACATGTGACGTCACTTTCAACCAATGTAATGGCTTCACTTAAAATCCGTGCGAACGAATTTACCTAGTGGAGATCTTGCAATAGATTGGTACGGAACGAACCAATCAAATGAAAGCTTCTTTGTAGCTTTTTGGTGGATTCCACAATCCGGTGCGAAAAACCTGTTCAAAATCAACAACAAGGTCTTCGAGCAGGTTTTTTTTCACACTGAGCATACTTCGTTTTAAAACTATTACAGTAAATTTTGATAAATACTTTGCAAGCGGTCCCTTACCGAGTAAGCAAAAACTTGTTCAAAGTCCGCCGCCGTCAAAACATTAAAACATCGTCTAAAATGGTGTTCTAGTGTTTTTACTGTGTAATTCTTCCCCAATGGGTACCATAAATTTAGAGGCAGATATAATCGACGATGTAAGTACGAATTAGTATCTGTGAAGAGTGTCACATAAAACGATTATAATCACTGTGGAGGAGGGACTTTTGGCTATAGCTTCAGACTTAATAGCTTAAAGCTACGCTCAATCAAAGGTGAGACATTGAAAGTAGCCCACCAAACAAGTGAAAGTTAAACCTAAGCACATAAATAAGATTTCCATACACACATTATACAGTGCTTGAAATATGTCTTTATTAAGATGGTAGAGTTTAGGATTAAACAAACAATTGGAATACAATTTTCAAGGTAAAATTATGTCAGGTCACTGTGGAGGAGAGTAGTGAAATTTCATACAAAAGATAAACACCCAAATTGTACATGGCATTAGGATTTCATGTCCTTATTTAAGTTGATAAAGTTTCAGTCCAAATAAACAATTGGAACACCTTTATCAAGACTTACATTAAATCACTGTGGAGGAGAGCAATGAAATTTAATATGCTCAAAAGTCACTCCTTCACAGTGGATGTAAATTGGATTGGATAGACACATTATATATACTATATAATAAAATTTTATTAAAGCTTATAAAATATATTATTGTGCTGGATATGAATTGGATACACACATTATACACCATAGCATTATGAGGTATACACTAAATATTATAATTTAGTTTTGTAAAATATATTATTGTGTTTTTATGTTTTGTCAAACCATTAAAGATAAGTATATTAAACATGATAACAGTTTAACATATGAATAAGAAATGGTATCTACCTTAAGGGAAGAAATTTTGGCGGAAAGAAATTTTGGCGGAAAGAAAATTTGGCGGATTTGGCGGTTTTTGCCCAAAACCGCCAAATTAAATTCCTGTCATATTTAAAAATGATCGTCATCCGCCAAATTTAATTCCCGCCAAATTAAACAATTTTCGTCATCCGCCAAATTAAATTC
>JAULBZ010003177.1:0-16995 GCA_032360805.1 Neoturris breviconis
GGGGGCGGGGGGAAAAAAGCCCCCCCCCCCCCCCCCCTCCGATATCTATGTACTTGAAACTTTGGAGAGTTATAGACAATCGTAATTTATTTTTTTGTTTTGTTTGCTAAAATTAGCAAAAAATAAGCACAAAAAAAATACCGCTCCGTACTCCCATTTATTGCTAAATATACGATATTGAATTTTTGTTAAACATGTTCACATCATATTAAAATTTAAAAGAAAGATAGCAAGAAGAGCTTAGTTTTACTTGGCTAAGTAAAGGAAGGGCTAAAATACCCCCAATAAATTATAATAGAATATTCAGCGAGCTGATTATCTCGTGATCATGTGCACATTCTTTGTAGCGGTGTAGTCACTGTGGGATGAGAGTAAAACAAACAAAAAAAAATGTAAAAGCCAAAAGACCTGTCATGTCAATTTCTACCTTCGTCTTCCTTTGACTTTCGCGCGAAAATCGCCTGTGTAAATCAGCCTTTATATTATCTATATTTCCAAATATATTTGCTGCTGTAGGATAAATAAATCAATCTAGAGGCTTGGATTCACCTCTTGCAAGAATAGACCTTTCCCTGCACAAAAAAGAAGTTATTTCATTGCAACAAGTTTATACTTTGAGCAACAAACGCCTCGTTTTCATCATTTGTGAAGGTCTGTAGAATGTCACAAAACGAAAACAATCAAGACAACCAAACAAAAGAAAGTCGCCTGCAGTGAATAGTCTTTAAAAACAACATAACAAATTCTATAGTTACAAAAATCGCTTGATAAAAGCATCGGCTATATGAAAGACATAACAGTCCATATTTTGGCCAGCGAAATTATTTACTAAGATGATAATTTACGAGCGTTTCTGATACGTCATAATTTACGATTTAACAGATGGCATACATTAACTTACAACTATAAGCGCCAGTCTAATATGTCTAGACTAGAAAAATAACTTCAAAGAATTAAGTAAATAAATAAGGTGAACACTATGGAGTGTGCCTTTCATCGAGTGACTCATTCTTCTCTAATATTATTGCAAGCTAATGTTCTCTGGATCTCGGAAAAGGTCTGCAAATTGAAATCATGTGTAAAAAATTGAATCAACGAAAGTTGCTTCATATTGTGGAAAGGGACACCATAAAATTCCTTTTCAGGCTCAAATCTAAAAAAGACTAAATTTGCAAAATTGTCCATGTGTGCTGTTAGTTGTTTGTTTTTGCGGACCGAGAGAGATCTGTAGGTCTAATGTCTTTATCGTATGCTAGATCTTTGCTGAAAACTAGAAAGATTAGAGAATGTGCAGTCCAGAGGAGAACACGTCTGTTCTCCAGAAATATACAACTTTAAAACAGCTCTAATGACTAATTGTAATGTACTAACCCGATCTAAACTATTTTATTTACACACCTTTACCTGATTACAGGTGCATACGATTATATATTATCGCAAAATAATTAAACTTCAAAAAAATTTCTTAACAAGCATCTCGTATCGAATGATCTGCAAATTACATTTACAAGCATTTCATGATGTATTTCTTTATCAACAATGTATATTCCCAAAAATATGAAAACGAGGCTGCTCGATGTAGAAACTTATTGTAATGCAATAACTTCCTGTTTGCGCAATCCCTGCACAAAAAGGAAAATTGTAGAGATAGTAGGTATCCCGTTTTACTCCTATCCTGTGCTTTATTTGAGGGAATCTAGAAATGAGTCGTCTCGACAGAAAATGATCACAAGCCACAGTCCCCGTTCATCTTATTATCGTTTACTTGTGATTCATATTCGTCATCCGTTTTAACTTCTTTGCAACAGTCAGTATCACAACATTTTGATTCACTTCAACTGGTTGAGCCATAATTTGGGTCAAGCCCAAGTACTGAACATTCCTTACATTTTAGAAAATGATTACTAAACGTTTCTTAGTAGTTAGTTATTATGTAACAAATGAGCACATCTACTGAAAGACAAAACAATGATAAATACAACAACAGAAGATCACCATAAGCACGAGCACAACTGATTGAATAATGCATGGTTAAAATAATTATACTGTTCTTATAAACAAAATATGATAAATTAACTATGACATTTAGTATTGAATTGGCTTAGCCTTTTGAACTAACAAGTACTGGTTGCTAAAAAAGTGGTCACTTATAAAACAATGTCTGTGCATGCTTTATTTTTTAAGAGAACCGTTTTCTTTCGATTGATTCTGGGATGTTTCTAAAACATGACCATTTTCTTCTTTTTTTTTTTTTTCTTCCTTTGAGTCCAATGCATACTATAGCTACGTATATGCTATATTCGAATGTACAGTCTGCAAAAAAGATTCATTATCATGAATAAAAATAAATATTTCACTTAATTAGTTAATTTCATTCGACGTGTTGATTTCTTTTTCAACCTATTGTTCTTAGAAATTGAACGATTTTCAGCCTCAAAATGACGAATTATTTTGACAAATTTCAGACTATTCGTTGTTATAAACACGGTTCTTTTAAAAAATAAAGCGTGTAAGTATTATGTACTTGTAACATTTTCTGGGACTGTAAGTGTCAATCTGAAACACAGAGTGGTGGCTACACCTAACTTTACTACGCACACACCTACTCTCCCACGGTTAATTGTAGATATGGAGAGGGTCAATTTTTGATTTTGGGAAAAACCACCAATTTCAATTTTCTACCACAACCCCTAATTAAGTCAATGCTGACAAGTACTTTACTTGAAAATGAAGTAAAAGTATAAGAATGATAATTACATGAACCAATAAGAAGTAAAAGGTTGTGTGACGTCAATGTTCTACTAATACAATATCTTATTTTGGCTTTTGAAGCGAATTTATCGCTTAGTGGAAATCAATCGTAAGTCGTGGAGAAATGAAAATAAGTAAAATACACTTGTTTTTTATCAACAACTAAGGTCAGGTCTCTGTACTGAAAGTTGCTTGGGATAAACTGAAATTTCAGTACTAAAAGTTGCTTAACACTTGCTAAATGGTTCGATATACTTTCACTTTTAAAAGAAAGATAATAGAAAGATCCGGTACTTTATACACAGGTATAAATATATTATACTTAGACGTGTTATGGAAAAAGAAAAAAAAAAGTTAATGCAACATTCCGAATTAACATCCATCCAAATGTAAAAATAAGATTGAGTACTAAAAAGTTGCTTACCATTGTCTTAGTACTGGTTGCTTACAAAAAAAGTGTACCTACAGTGTGATATTTACATCGAAATTTCAAAACAACCCACAAATAGAGCGTTCATCCAAAACTGAGTGCGTGTTTTTGGAGTGTTTTTATTTTCTTGAACTGACTTCCCTCCCCCAATTATTGCTTCGCTCTAATTATAGCTCTAATTACATAATTATATATTTTTCAAAAATTACCAAACCCTCCAAATTATTAAAAACCTCCCTCAGTTATGAGTTTTTACCAAAATGATGAATTCACAATTAACCGTGGAACCTTCACTGTGAATTGTTACCCATTCACATGTATTTAGAATACCACTTTACAACCCAGTGCGACGCGAATTTCTACCATTGGAATGTCTTCTTTTGGCTTTCGCACGAAGTTCTTAGCCTAGTGGAATTCCGCCATAAAATAGTGAAATCAGTTGACAATATATATGCTGATAGTTCAAGATATTTTGTAGAATGCCTGTCATGAGATTCCAGTTACCAATACATGTTAGGGTATTGACGATCTCAAGATCTCTTTATGGTGTTTCATAACAAATAGAATATATAATGAGGTATTCTGAAAGAAGAGTAAGATTTACCCACTGGGCAAAATCCTGTTCAAAGTCCACAGTAAAGATGCTAGAACAACGTCTTCGATATTGTTCTAGTGTCTTTACTGCAGACTTTGAACAAGTTTTGGTCCACTAAATAGTAAAGGTCTATTAAGGGTAATTTGCAAGATCTTTTAAGGTTGGTGAGACCGATCACTCTTTTTGTAGAAGACATGCCCGAATACATGCCCGTCGAAATCTATATCGCTAAAAGCTATTAAACATACCAACGTATTGTCTGTTTTTTCTTTATTTATTGTGGAGGGTATGGCTTGAAATTCTATTTTCAAGCAATTTGGTGTTATTTTCCTACTAATTATTTTAACGTTTCTTTTATGATTAATTACTACACAATGAATTACTACGAATTGAATGTTCAGTTTTAATTGGGTTTTACCTGTTCTTACTTAATATAAATTGAGTGCCCTGTTAACTGGATAAACATAATACGATTCTTTTTATTATTATTTTATGACTTGTTAATTTAGATGGAGGTGTCACTCAGAAAGGTTCGTCAATGCGAACAGTATATTTTTACATGTACAAATGTGCGTTTTAGGAACGTGCGTCTTGCAAAGTGTTTTTAATAATTATTAAGGTAAGTGATAAAATACTAACCAAAAACTTGTAAAAATGCTAAAAATGGCTTGCACGGTATAAAAATTATTATATTTAATAAGATCACTTGTTTATAAGGTAGCAGATAAAATAAATAAACAGATTAAATAAAACATATAAAACAAATAAACAAATACCTTACCTTTTGCTTTGCTTTTGTCTTCGTCGCTATCACACGATTGTTTCATTTTCCCTGAACTAGCTAACGTTGATAATGTTTCAATTACTTCAGATATATTTAATGGGGGCATTTTATTTTTAAGTTTATTTTTGTCGTGTGTGTTAGTTCCACCATTTTCATTTACTGTGGATGAAACGGAAGAGTTAGATGTACTCGAAACGCTCTCTGCATATTGACACGCGTAAAAGTCTTGTGGAGATGAAGAATGAGAGGTAACAGTTGACGAACTTGATTTGGGATGTTGTCCTGTATTTTGTTGGCATGCAATATGAGGTATTACTGGTGGTAGTTCATACCGAGTGTAATTATGAGAATATTGATATGTAGTATTTAATGGTGGATGACTAAGTCGTTGACGATGCCAATAAAAGCTTTCATCCATCATTTGAAAACATTGAAGTTCTCGTTGTTTTTATTTAATTAAATTTTGTTGAAACTTATTTTTCTCTTCCGGCTAGAAGCTCTTCTTTATTTGAAGCCAATAAGAGATAACAATGATTTGATTTCTCATTTCCGCATATATAAATCAATGGTCTTTCGATGCTTGCCCTTTCTGCTTTAATTTTGGAGGTCTGGATACTAGTACTAAAAACAATAAGTTGGTTTCACGTTCAGGCGTCAGTCGGCTTTCTTTGATTTGGTTAATCACAGACAAAATAAAATGGTTCCGAAGCGTACAATAAATCCGCGATATTAACAAGACGAAACTGTTACAGTATTAAGTTAAACAATGATATCTAGTGCAAGCACCATATGACGGAGATAATTCACAATATGTGGAGAAGCAAGAAAATTAACTAAGAAGTACTAAAGAACTTCATTTATCTCCTTTAGAATATGGAGACATTTTGGAAAGATTAAATCAAAAGTTTCAAATTAACAAATATTAAAATCATAAATACCAGCTCGAAAATATACGCGGGCTTTAAATAACGCCGGTATACGAAAAAGACAAGGGAAACATTCGCACGCGTCACAAACAGCACTAGAGAAAGAGTAAGAAAACATACGCACGTGCTGAAAACAGAATTAGTATCTTCGCTTTACGGTTGAACCTCTTACAAGCGGATAGTTATAACGGACACCTTGTTAAGGTCGATTTCCACTAGGTAAAATATTCGCTGCGAAAGCCAAAAGAAGACATTCCATTGGTCATCACACGGGGTTGTAGAGTAGAGTTGGTTAGACCAACGGGATGCCTTCTTTTGGCTTTCACAGCAAATTTTTTGCGCCTATTGGAAATAGCGGACACTTTTTCTAGGAACGTACTGATTTCGTTCAAGTCTGTTAGAAGAAAACCTTAACATAGCGGACACCTCCTTATAGCGGACTCTTGTTTATGTTTCCGGTTGAATATTTATCTTTAAAAAACCTAAAAATAAAATATCATCTGAAAATAGATAGTATTTGCACCTTCATTTCATTATTCTATATTGAGATACAGTGACCACAACGTTCATCAAGCAATATTCTACCATGGACGTTTTTTGTACGTCCATGATTCTACTTTTGTGGATGTATCTCTATCAGCTTCACTTTCCATCGTTGCTTTCGTCCATCTAGAAGAACGTTGTTCTAGCGTCTTTACTTCGAACAAGTTATTTTCCCACTGCGTAAAGACGAAGAATATGTAATTTACTTGTAATTGTAAGTATGTATCTTTCGCATTTCTTGTAAGTTTTTCCAATGAATTTCAAAGGGTATTCAAGAGTTTAGGGAGTTATTGCGTTTTTAAGATTTGATTTGGATTGTAGTAGGAGTAGGCGGTCATGAATTTAAGGTTTTTACAACAAATTCTGCCTGAAAATATCCAAGCATTTCACACTCGACGAAACATTTCAAAACTCGACAGTCAACAATTGCATCACAATCATAACACGTCTTTTTATTTTGAGAAAAATTTGATATTTCTCCCTAATCTGCTCATCATAAGTTCTTAAAGTTTTGACAAGCTGTATGTTTTCACTCCTAAGAAATCTATCGAGACGCACAGCAGGACAGTTACATGCGTGAAATAGATCTTCTCTCATCTTCCATCATAACAACATACACCCCAGTGTCCAAACACTTGTTCAAAGTCTGCAGTAAAGACGCTAGAACAACGCCGAACGACGTTATTCATGCGTCTTTACTGCGAACTTTGAACAAGTTTTTGCCCACTGGGACTAATCTGTTCTTTTCGTCTATCACAGTCAGCATTGATTATAGATTGATTTTGAGACGAGGTATTTGTGTCTACATATGTGATGGAGGAGTATTATGTCTAAGAACTAATAATTGATTGGTAGTACTCTTCTTCACAGAAGCTTTAAAAGCAATAATAATAATAAAAAAAATCATGGTATTCCTTAAAATTATTACGTCGTTGTATATGCCAACCTCGTTCCCAGGGCTTCTTCTCTCTTGACGTAGACGGCAAGAGAGAAGAAACCCTGGGAACGAGGTTGTGTATATGCAGCCAAAATTTTCTGCAAATCACTGACAAAGATCCATTCGAAAAAGAGGGCAAGATATCCATAGACGAAAATCCAAAAATCTGTAGATGTGCTTGTATTGACAGATGCAAAATCTTTAGCATAAGTATTATTTGAAAACAATGCAATACATAAAAATGTGTGTAAAGTAAATCTACAAAATCTAAACCAGTAACAACAATAATTTTTAGAACTTGCTGTACTTTTAGTAAGATCTTGACAATTTTTAATTAGGTTTAAGGAAAAGAATATAAAATTCAAAATGGAAGACAAAAATAAAAAAATAAAATAATTTTAATTCAACCCCCGCCTCCAACTATTACCTAGATCCAGAAACACCCAATTTCACTTTATTAGCACCTTCAATCTATGAAATTTTGGAAATGCAACAGAGAGTATGTAAATAATAGGGTAGAATACTACCAGCTTTAAAATCACCTTCCTTTAAACCAGTGTACATCCATGACAAGAACGCGTATGTGTGCTAAAACTGGGTAATTCCAAAGGGTATCACAAATACCATTCTCAAACGTAAGAATATTATAGAAATCATATGGAAGAGTAGTATACATATACGAAATCAGATATCACCTTTACATGAACTCTAAGTATTTTAAAAAAAAACTAATCATAAAAAAACTTTTTCGTCACGATATACAGTTTTCTTATTACTTTGATCCATCAGCAAGTTTTTTGTCGGATATTTGTCGGAAATAAAGATAAACAAAAAAAATAGAGCGCGTTGTTGATACTGCCTAAAGCTAGACACAAGGTCACATTATTATCGGGTGAAGGATCAGGATATCGTGAAAATGTAATATTTTTCAAAATCACCATGTTGAAGATATCTTATTGTATTGTATAGCGAAGGAGGGTGTTAAATCAAGCCAAGGATCTTGAATTTCAAGGTGATTCACTCCGTACACTTCCTCGCAAATCTTATTTATGCTTATGAAAAAAAACTCTTAGAAACATTTGTCCATTTCTGTTCTAAAATATTGTAAAAATGTATAGCAATGGAATTCAACTCGTTTCTAGAGAGGACTATAGCAACGAGGTTGTGTTTCCAGAGATAACTATAGCAACGAAGCTGTTTTTCCAGAGATAACTATAGCAACGAAGCTGTGTTTCCATAGAAGGCTATAATGGCTATAGCAACGAAGCTGCGTTTCCAGAGAGGGCTATAGCAACGAAGCTGCGTTTTCAGAGAGGGCTATAGCAACGAAGCTGCGTTTCCAGAGAGGGCTATAGCAACGAAGCTGCGTTTCTAGAGAGAGCTATAGCAACGAAGCTGCGTTTTCAGAGAGGGCTATAGCAACGAAGCTGTTATACAAATTTGTTCATATTAGCCTGAATAAGTTTATGCGATATATACACCTTTTTATGCACTTTTAAAATAAAGTATTATCTACTGGATTCCACCTCTCCATGTTGAAGAACGTCTTTCAACAATCATTCAATTAACTTTATTATATCTATCGGTCCATCATTTTTACGATTTTCTAAATGTTTTTCAATGACATCTCTATATAAATCTCGTCCAAGTAGTTCATATGCTAACGGGAGCAAATGAGATATTGCGCCGTGTAATAGTTCAGATCCAAAAGTAAATAAATCAATGCCTAGTTCCAGTCCCATTCCATAATCGCATTCATCATTAGCAAACTGTACCAAGGTAATTATTTCTTGTAATTCATCAAAAGCATTGTCTTTGTCAGAATCAGATTTTGCATTCACTATTTTACTAAGAATCTTCTTTAAATCTTCTAAAAAATAA
Source organism: Neoturris breviconis (assembly GCA_032360805.1). Classification (NCBI taxonomy): domain Eukaryota; kingdom Metazoa; phylum Cnidaria; class Hydrozoa; order Anthoathecata; family Pandeidae; genus Neoturris; species Neoturris breviconis. The sequence continues at coordinate 8,848 of JAULBZ010003177.1, forward strand.
AATCGGTAACACGTAATAAATATCTTTCTTTTTTTCTCTCGCCTTTTAGCGGACTTATTGGTTCCATGTATATTTTTTTGGAATTTGTACAAATGGTGAGAGTCTCTCTGGAAGAGGCTAAATCTAGTGATCTCTCCTTTGCGCTCTTAAAGAGTCAAGAGAATAGTAATACTACCTAAAAACCCTTTGCGGTGGAGAATTCCTAGTCTTATTCAAACGATAATTGATTTGTGATAATAAAATGTATTGTTTGTATGATCTTGTTTCAATTATTTGCGTATTTAAAATACCGAATATAATAGATTAGATTTTCTTACAAAAGATGATTATCATTTGATGAATAATTAGTTGCTATGAAGGCGAAAATTGTAAAAAAAAAATTAAAAACACGAAAACATTTTAAAAACATGTGATTTTATTTCCAGAATTGAACTTAAAAGTAGGCTTGCGTGTTAAACCTACGTCCAAAACACACACATACAAAAATCAAAGCATTATTGTAAAGCACTACGGTAAACCAGTAAATGTACTAAATGTTTGAAGAAAATATCGTTCTGGGACAGTCCTATGGCTTGTGTGTAGACTGAACAGGCTATGTACTGAGCAAATCTGACAGAGGAGTATATAAGAGGAAGTCTACAGGAGATCTTTAAATGTTCGTCTGACACGAGACGGAAAAAACAACAACAAAAACAAAAGGATGGGTAATAAAGGTAGCTACACGCATTGGATCATTCTTACCCCGTTGCCTTTGCCTATCTGAGCAGGAAAATGTTCACTTTATCCTTACTTTAATTAGAACAAAGATCTGTAGCTTCTTTCCGATCATAAAAATGTTGATTTTTATGTGTGTAAAAAATTTCAGCTACGGGAATAGTAACAGTCTTACGGCTAATGATATTTTTTGTGCATTGACTACCGTGTATATTGAGTGTCGTAACTATTTTCCAAGTTTCTACGCTGTCTGTATTGATGCTTGCGGTGCTGTACAAGCCGGGTGGGAGTGATTCGTTGCAAGAATTCGTTGCGGAAGGATAGACGGAAGGAATGAAGGTAACAGGATTGATACTTTAAACAATCTCTGCCTTCAGCGAGATTGAATAATAAGTTATAAAATTATAAATCAAAAGTTATAAGGTTGTTCAACTGAAAATTTATGCATGCATGCAAAAACTTGCATGTAATCATATAAAACAATTTGTAAACATCCTGAATGTTTAAATAATATTTGTAAACATCCTGAATGCTTAAAGAATATTGTCTAAATTTAAACGGAGACCGTAGAAAGCATATCGTGTTCAAATTTTATTTTGAGTATTAAAAAACATGAAAACAATACTTACTATCAGTCTCTGGAAGTTCTCGATAACCCACACCAGTTTTGTCAACAAGTATAACAAGACCAACTTTGTGAAATGTTTTTGTAACAACGTTTTTATTTCGTATTTTTAAAGAAGCGGGTGATGCATCTAAGTTGTATCCATATTTGTTACTCGCTTGTTCAAATTGACTGGAAATATTTTTAAGTTCTTTTAATTTTGAAGTATCTTTGATGCTTTTAGAGATTTCTTTACAGTAGCAACTGAAAGGAATACAAGAGTTCACACTTTTAACGGCATCAATTTTCGTGATTACTTATTTTCGTGGGTCGAAAAAGGAGTGCATTTTGCAAATACTTTAAGGGGAGTAATTTTTTGCAGGGTTTAATTTTACGGTTTTAGCCGATTTTGGGGTAATTCGCGAAAATATGTCCCCACGAAATATTTTAAGATCACTCGTTCGCAAAAATTTGGCTGAAATCTCAGGGGGAAAAAAATTCAAGGATATTGATTGTTAGGATCTTTATTATATACAGTATAATCCACTTAATTCGAACACCGGATACCTCAAACTTTTACTTCTCAAACTAAGTTCCAATTCCCCGTAAACCTTCCTTACTACTTTCTCATAAAAACCGCTAATAACTCGAACTTGGATAACTCAAACTTTTATTATTTCGAACCAATTTTTTCTCTTTGGTAGGGTGTCAATATGGATAACTCGAACTTCAGCGAGGTTTGAGATTAAAAATGGAATTAATCGTATAAGTTTCATCGCAGAAAGTGAGTTAAAAAAAATCAAAAAGTAGTCCACCAAACCAAGTGAAAGTTAAACCTAAGCACATAAATATTATTTGCATACACGCATTATTATATATACTGTGTTTGAAATATGTCTTTATTAATATGGTAAAGTTTCAGGTCAAATAAATAATTGAAACACCTTTTTCAAGGTAAAATATTATATCAGGTCACGGTGGAGGAGAGTAGTGAAATTTCATATCCAGGCTAAACAACCAAATTTTATATGGCATTAGGATTTCATGTCCTTATTAAGTTAATAAAGTTTCAGGTCAAATAAACAATTAGAACACCTTTATCAAGGTAAAATATATCAAATCATTGTGGAGGAGAGTAGTGAAATTTCATATCATAGCCTGAAGCGATGCGCAAATATCACTCTTCAACAGTGGATATGAATTACATACACACAGTATACATTATAACATTATGTACACGCCAAATAAAAATAATAATACATCATGTTATAGTATTGTTTGCGCTTTTAAAGACTCGGTATATGTTACAATGTACAGGTCACATTCAGACTACAAGTATAGTATATGATATGCTTTAACCATACTACTGTATGTATATGTCGGCTGAAAAAAACATGTTATATACCTATTATAGTTTTATTTAAAAATCCGTATTTTATATATAGGATGGTTTTTACTAGCCCTATTATAGTTTTATTTAATAATCCATATTTTATATATAGGATGGTCTTTACTAGCTGATGTTATTATAAAACTAAAAAACAAAGAAGCACTAGAGAATAGAACAATCTAACAGAAGAAAAAATGTTCTTTATTATTCATTAAATAATATAATAACATCAGCCGAACTAAAACATGTGTTTCGTAAGAATTCGAGTTATCGATATATTTATTCAAGTCAAACATTCGCAGTATTGAACTAATTTGCCTGGTCTCTTGGAGGTTAGAGTTAAGTGGAATGTAGTATTGATACATTAAAAAATATGATTTTTTTCAGTAGGAATCCCTGTGAAAAAAAATTCCACAAAAATTGTCCACAGATTGGCCTCAAGCGCAAAAATAAATCCCTGTGAAATTTATAGTAGAAATGGTGGAACCCAAAAGTAAATCCCTGCTAAATGCTTATATTTCGAGGTTTTTAAAATCGGCGAAATTTAATCCCCATGAAAATTAATCCCCTTAAAGTTTCGTAGTTGTGCTCATAATTAAGTTTCACTCACTTATTTTCGCAAATTTGGCCAAAAAAGTGTGTGAGATCCTCAAAAATGAATGTCTGCAAAAATTAATGCCATTAACATATTTAAAATATTATTGAAAGTATTGAAAGTAACAAAAAATGATGAAATATAATAAAAACATTCTTAATTCATTTCAAGAAAGTTATTTATATGCATATAATTGAAAGAAAATCAATGTCTTGAAGGTGAGATGCGAGTTTAACCTTATTTTGGCTAGGGGGAGGGAGGGGGGGCATAAATGCCAATCTTTTACAACTTACAAGTTAAATTCAAAAGACAAGCCAAAATATAACTACCGGACATCACCTGTGGAGGAGTGTTTTTTAGCATCATAGTTTACAGCTTCAAAACTGAAAACTATACTTAAAACAGGCGATGTCTGGGAGTTATATTCAGGCTAGAAGATATTGAAAACTTACTATACAGCAGCAAAGATATTATTTCCACAAATTGTAAACTCTCCATTTTTTCTTGATCGATTGGAAACCATTAATTGTGGCAATTCTGATGGCATATCTCTGAAAATATATAAGTTAAAGGTATTAAATTTGCGGATATTAATATCGCGATTTTGCGATTTTTAAGCAAAAATTGAGTACTCACAAAAAACATTGAAACCAGAAGATCGCGAATTCAAATACCAACAAAATTTAATTTTCTCTCCTTCTCCAATTTATACGGTATTGAAAATAGCCCACCAAACCAAGTGAAAATTAAACGTAATCACATAAAGTATGATTTATACACACACATTATATATACATATATATATGGAATTTTGAATTGTATATATTTTTTTATGTTATTTCTGTCAAAAAAGACATTTTGCCGGTATCATCAGTTGATGACCATGAAACTCTTTCGGGGAATTATAATCAAATCAGTTAATAATCACGGCTCCCCAGCAGCATTGATCAGATGCCACCTACTAGCTGTTCGGTTGTTAAAAGTTGACATGTCATTTTTTACGTCAATAGATGTTTTGGAATAGTTTTGGAAAGCGTCAGGGTGTTTTGTTTTATCGATTTGTTTAAATAGATGATGCCTTGATGTGCCTTATTTTAACACCCTTTTAATATATATGCATATATATATTTTTTCAATTCTATTTTTTTTTTAAAAAAAAAAAAATCACTTATCATCTGAAAACATCCTTTTAAAAAGTTCACTAGCACGAGGCAAAAAGTATATATGTGTATGTATGTATACGTATGTATATATAAATATGTATACATGCATTTGGGTGAATGTGGTCAAAACTCCACAGAATTCAAATTCTCAAAAATCTCCACTTACTGTCTGCTGAAACATAAATGTCTTTCTTTCTTGCTTTATAAGGTCTGTACTTTATTATGACATGCCGAATGTGGGGGAGGGGGCTTATTTTTTGGTATAAAATTGAGTTAGACCGGGAATGGCCTTGTTTTCAGGGAAATGAGGGGAGGGGAATCCCTTTTTTACCAATACTCGGTCTCAAATTGACGAAATTGAAAAACATTTGGCCAGCAGTCTGGTAATATTGCCATAACCAAATTTCAGGACGGTACCACACCTTTTCAGTCCATTGAATCAAAAATTTGGGACCGAGTGGACAAAATCAAAAAGATTTTGGTGAGCCCTTCTAAAATGTGGCCACAAATACTGGTACCAAATTTCAAAAAGCTGGCACTTTGGTAACATGGTCTAATAAGAAAAACGGGACACTGTTGCCGTCGCTGCAAAGTGATATCAATAGCCCATCCAAACTTTGTTTGATGGGCTAAAAATGAAATAAAACTCGTTTAGAGTAAGATTTGTATGTTGTTTTAAGAGGCTAAAATTCCAAAAAATTCACCAAATATATTTCCTCCTAAATTTTATCCCCTGAATATTTTGAAAGTTCTACAAATGTATATAAGACCGATACCTAAAGTATGCAATGTGAAACCCATCATTATCTTTATTATATAAAACTGTAGTCATTTCTGGTGTGTCATAAAAATGCCTTCCATGAAGATGATAATCAACTTTTGTGAATTTATTTTCTTCATTTAATTTTCCATTCAAGACATCATAGGGGCCTGTTAACTTAAGTTGTAAGCCATCCAACAAATATTCTACAAAATAAAATTCAGTATATATAAACATTAGTCCAAAGCTATTGGATTCAAGGGGTCTATCCCAAGGAGTCAGCAAATAAGTCATTATGTTAAGTATTGAACCCCTTTTTCATGGCAAATTTCAGTATTGTTGGAAATTATCTTTTTACAAATACACAAATACTTGCATACTTGTTATGTAATGTCCAATACTTTTGACTGAATACAGCAAAAGAACTGGCTAAAATATGAAGCCTTATTAGGTCAGTTTTTATATTGCGGCACCACACATAAAACAAAAACAGATTTCTTTTCCCATTGCAATGTCTTCATAGAGGAGGTGCTTATTCAAGTGAGGCACCTGTTACAAAATATCTGTCAAAAAAGATTCATGGTCAAAGTCTCATAAAAAATCAGTCTCCACTTATCATTTTAGCATGTTATAGAACTTCATAGAATTCAAATTTTCGAAAGTTTTCTAAGTCTCCACTTTTGAAAAAATCCCTTTTTGGCTGATACTCGGTCTCGAGTTAATGTAATTGAAAAATATTTCGCGAGCGGTCTCATAATAGTGCCTATAATGCCATAACTAAATTTCACGACGGTACTACGCCTTTTCAGTCCATTGGAAAGAAAATGCAATTTAGACCCTTTTTGCCCAAAACTCGAGAACGCGTGGACAAAAACGAAATTTTTGAGTCCTTCTAAAATATCGCTGCAAATGCTGGTATCAAACTTCAAGGTGGTAGCACTTTGGGAACCGATGCCACTGACACCGCAAAGTGATATCAATAGCCCACTCAAACTTTGTTTAGTGGGCTAAAAGTGCAGAAAATCATTGAAATTGGGAAATATTATTGTCATTTTCCATTTGGGAAAACCCCTTATAAACACTTTTTTTAGCCCCTAGCTAACACCCTGCGACATGTATGCACTAATATTATAAACTGCTGAAATTAAAATTAAAATGCAAAGTATTCATTACCATTATTGCTTATAAATTGATAAAATGAGTAAAAGTCGTCAGGAAATGTTGTTCCAAATTTTCCAGTTAATATTTCTTCATAGTTTGTCTTGTATGGACTGTCTAAAAAAGTTATAAAATGCAATGTTGTTTTATTATCATATTTATATTCCATACCATTGTTGACGCAGTACATAAATTGAAGAAGTGAAAAATCAAAACAATGATTTTATATACGCAAGTTTAAACATTGTGCTAGGAAAGAAACTTTTGAAATGTTGTTTTCACCCGATGAATGGTATATTTAGTTTAAAAAGTATATTTTGCATTTTTCATTTTTCATATTTGTACATAAACCAACAAAAAAAATCAAGATAACCAGAAAATTAAAATGCAGCAATTTAATAGACACATCTTTTATTCCGACAATGTTTCGCATGTCAATTTTTCTTGTTACAATTCTGGAGATTTTATTTTAAAAAAAAGTATATACAAGATATATCCAGGTGCAGGCTAAACCTTTAAAATCATTTTTAAAAATTTACCTTGTTGCAGATATAATGTTGTTTTCCCTTGTAGGTTTGTCTATAGTTATTTTAGCTTTAAAGATCATCCATGTACAGATCTTATTTCTGGCATTTACCTGTGGTTATTGTAATGCTTCCTATATTGGCCAAACTAAGTGTCACTTTAAAGTCAACATGAGTGAACATATGGATGTTTCTGCTCTTACAAGACTTTATCTTCTAGTGGAGATCTTACAGCTATCTGGGAACACGTGTCTTCCTCCCGACTTGCAGTTACCAGCGATGATTTTAATATTCTTGCACATGCTGACAGTTATTATTACTTGAACTTGACCCTATTAATACTGGGCTCCTCAATACTGGGGAGTGCCCACTCAATAACGTTTGATGGAACCATGCTGCAGTATTGAAACTTTCCAGAATGTTCGGTCGACATATAATAAACATTTTAGCACAATTATGTTTTTGATGACTTCATTAATCATGCAGGGTTCAAATTATGGAAATCTAATTGCTTAGCAAAAGTTGTTAATTGTTAGAAAATAATGGGAATTATTGTGAATCTGAGCAATAAAAACAGAAAAATGCTTAGCAATAATACTGGAAAAATGGTTCGCAAAATGCGATGTGATCCCTTAATTCGTACCCTGTCATTAAGTCAAAACAGGTGGTGAAAAAAAAACTTTTTTAGGTGAAAATTTTGGTCAACAAAATTTGTCAGAACGTTTTTCAAGCAAAAATAATAAGAAAAAAATATTTTGGAAAATAATTTTTACCACCTGTCAAAAATTTGGTTACTAAGGGAAAATTATCCCTAGTTACCAAAAAAACATTTTTTCAAAATGACAGTAGATAAATTGTATAAAAAGCCTAAAATGTCTAGTGGTATAAGCCATTCATTCAAAAGCTATGTAAAAAAATATAGGAAGAACAATAGGGTTAAAGAGTCTCTTTTTATTTTACAAGAAAACCCAATACTCAACAGAGCAATATGCTCTGCTCAACTATAGCTTTATAATTAGTCATTATCACATTATTCAATAGGTTTTTAGTCTCTATACGGTTATTATTACAATATTATGCAATCTATTTAATTTCGTTTTTGTTTATAATATTTTTAATATAAAATCTGTCAAATTGTAAAAAAGAATTGACATAATGGGTCGTCGTCGTCGTTCGTATAACTGCTAAACATGCGCTTTTATCATTTCCAACCATATAATTGTATCATCATCCAGGTCGA
>JAULBZ010003178.1:0-16994 GCA_032360805.1 Neoturris breviconis
ATATATAGCAAAAATTTAAATTATAAGCTGGTAAAACAAGACTAATAAAATCGTAAGCAAGTATAGATGTGTGACAATGAGAATTAACTCACAAGACACCTTATCAATGTACACCCGTATCAAATTTGCATTCGTTATTTTTACCTTCTTGTCTTTTTTGATATCTAGTTTAGCAGGATCTTTATTATTTCCAAATAAGTCAATCAAATTGTCACGATATAACTCCATCATGTACATAGATGTTTGGAATGTAAATTTACTCCTAAAAGCATCAAATTGCGATGTTTGTTATATAATAGAAACACTAGAATACAGCTAAATCTTTATATAGAAGACACCACTTGAATTGGAATAAAGTGTTCGTTGTAAAAAGAGTACTGGTATCTGCTATAGATGAAATATCGAGATAGATATTAAAAAAGTAAATTTGCTCCAAAATGTTGACATTGCATTGGTAGATATCGATGTCCCGCTTAGTGTGACGTCAATTTCTACCAATAGAATGTCTTCTTTTGGCTTTCACCACAAATTTTTCTGCTCATGAAAATCAACCTTAATAATCATTGAACAACAGTTAAAGTTTGCTATATAATGGCAGTGAAGCCTGAAGCTATGCTCAAAAATCCCTCCTTCATAGTGATTATTTGCTCTTATATCGACCACTGAATAGAAAAACTATAATACAATTAAACCTCTATTGGGAAAAAGTATCCACTGTAAGGACAGTCTCAAAAACAAAATCTACAGAGGAGAGTACTGATTCAATGATTTTGCAATGGATCTTTCAATCCATTGCAAGCTCATTGACTTAACACACTTCTGTACTGATTCATTTTTGTTGAATTTTGTCAATTTTAGTTGATTTAGTTGGTTTTGGAGTAAACTTTTGAGGTGGTCCCTAAGCAATTAAGGACATACCCAGTGGGCATTAACTTGTTCAAAGTCTTCAGTAAAGAGGGTAGAACAATGTTTTCAATGTTCTTCTAACATCTGTACTGTGGAACAAGTTTTGCCCAGTGGGTACTATTCTACCCAAAGGTAAACAACTTACTTATTTTCATTGATAAGTTCGTATATTGCTTTAAACGCTCTTGGTGCAATGCCAGGAGATGTTTGTCCCTTATCACCAATCATAGTATAAGTTTTTCCGGAACCTGTCTGACCATATGCAAATATACAAACATTGTAACCATCAACAGCAGATTGGATAAGATTCTATGAAAAATGATGATTATAAAGAATTGAAGTATAAATATTACCAGAAGGACTGGAATTCATTTATTATATAGTTTCTGAACTGTAATTTTGTTTGAGCATAATATTCATGTTTTTTCTGATGATTCTGAACTGATAGACTTGTTTCGCTTACGTTTGTATCTTCAAATACTTTCTCTTGTGACATTTCTGGCGTAAATACTGCATCATATTGAAAATCTTTAAGTCCACGTGCTGTTTTAACAACCAATGAATATTCATCAGGAGATGTCAAGATGTTGTGGTTTCCCTAGAAGAACAATTCTAAGTTGCTCAGAAGGAAACAGATTTTAACAATTTTTTGTCCAGTTGAAACTTTTTTAAACAGTGAATGTGAATGTGAAGTAAATGTGAAGAAAATCAGGTAAATTAAGCAAGTTAAAATAAAATAAATAAAATAATTGATAATTACTTGGGAGAGTTCATTAGTGGTTATCTTAAAAATCTTATATCTAATTACTTACACGTTCAAGTTCTGAACGACTTAGGGGTCTTGCTCTTGCATACACCCTAATTTTGCCCTTCATATCTTCAACCATGTTATAATATTTCTTTCGAAGAATCTACAAATAAAATTGTTATCCTACAAATTTTGAAATTTACCACACAGCTTAAAAGAATACTAACTATGATCCCGTCTATTCCCATATTTGGACTGTGTACTGCCATAATATGAAAATAAAATGTCCAAATACGGGAATATATATATAGGACCATATTCAGTTGCCTTTTACACTGCACCAATTTATTTGTGCAGATCAACAATCATACAATAACAGAACTGCTTCTTTCAGTATTATTGACTATTATGTTGATCCTTGTTGTATAATATTGTAGTTTGTAACATACCCTTTCACTATTAAAATTTTCTGCTAAAGTCTTATTTTCTTCAGTCAGTTCTTTATTGCTCTTGCTTAACTCGTCAACCTTTTCAGCTGCTTCAATACCTTCCTTGGCTGCTACACCAAGTTTTTTGATTTCATCTTTATCTTTCTTAAGCTCAGCACTTAGTGAATCAATTTCCTAAGATACATTAATATTATTCATAACAATTTCGACAAGCCTATTTAAATATAACTGCCAGACATCAACTGTGGGGGAATGGTAATGAGTATAGTGTTCAGCAACAGATAATATTCAGGTTTGGTAAGTACTGGTCAAACTAGTTTTTAGAAAGGTCACTAAGGAATCATCTCAAATTAGTTATATTGAACATGGCTACAAATAAATCTACAACAAAGTGTATTATGTCAAGGAGCCTAGAAAGTTGCTACAAATGTCCATCAAAGGAACGATTTGACACAATTATTTTTTTGCTCTTGTCAACACATTTTTAATGACGTCATTTCAAATCCAACTTTTTCTTAAAAAAAAAACGTATTATTTAAAAATACAAATGAAGCTGTTCTGTTTTGTTTAAAAATTATTTTAAAACCGAGCAAATTTCCGCGCAATTCTGTTAGATATCCAATTATTTCAGAAATCTGAAAAATCAGGAACTCGGGATTTTTAAGACATAAAAACTTGTAGAAAGAATCAATTATGATTAGTAATTGGACTAAGTTTCATGTTCCAAATTAAAATGTAACTTAAGTAATTCATAAATTCGTGGAACTTTAATAATATAAATTTTGCTCTAGGTGGTTTCAGAATATAGCCTTTATTTCAACTTTAGAATGAGATTAAGTATAGCTTAGAAACTTGGCTGAAAGATGTGAAATAGAACAGTCCTATTAGGGTTAAGGGAAACAGATAGTTCTGGTACCACATAAAACCAATGCTTAATTAGGCACTGCAATCCTCACATAAGATTGAACTCACATCCCTCAAACTTTTTGTGATTTAGGTACAAAGCCTGAAGCTGTGCTCGAAAAATCTCTTTTCCACCATAATTATTTACTCTTATTTCAAACATGCAATAGATGAAGATACAAACCTTTGTCATGGTTGCAATTTCTTCTTTTGCTTTATCGCTCTCTTCTTTTAATTTTGCAGTCTTTTTTTGTTCACTTTCATATTTCTTTTGAAGATCTATAAGTTGATACCCATTAGACAGAATATTCCGCGCGGAAGCCAAAAGAAGACCATATCTTGATGTCTTTTTTCAGCTTTTGTGCAAAATTTTCTACCTAATGGAAATCAGCTCTAAAATGATTTTATGAATATATTTTTAAATCAAAAGATTTTTGCATAATTATTTTGATAATGGAAAATTAATAGAATCAATTCCGTGACACGAATAGGTGCTGAATATGGTAGTGAGAATAAGAAAAAATAATAACTGTTGCAAAGGAATTATTGGTAATGAACATGGTAATGATACAAGGATTGCGTTGGTTCCTTTGAACTACTGTTTAATATAAAAAACAAAATAAGAATATTGAAGATTTTGTTGCAGTTATTTACCTTTCATTGCTTTCTCTTGTTTCTTGGCATTTTTCTAAATAAAAAATGTCAATAAAAAAATGAAGAGTACAGGTCACAGCATGAATGATTTATGAAGTCACTTTCATCTTTTCTCTTTTTGAAACTCTCTGCAATCCAGTAGTATTGTGGCCTTGCTTTAGGTAACCAAAATAAATAATGATAATAATAAGAAAATCCCAAAATAAATATTACACAGACTGTTTATGAAGATATCTAGGACTGTATTCATTAGCCTCTCGTGTTGCAAACAGTATAACTCAAAACATGAAATATAAATTTTAACATCTCCTAAGAGAACCTTCCAACCACAACTTTAAATTTACAGGAGCCCAGAACCAAGGCTATTTTTGCAATTTGCAATTTTCATTAATCTCCAGATTTCGATCAATAAAAATCCCAAAAGTGCTAAAAACACGAAAGCTTTAACAAAAAACAGCACAGAATTCCATTAGGCAGAATATTCTATGCGAAAGCCAAAAGAATACATTCCATTTGGCTTTTACACAAAATCTTTCACCTTATGGAAATTGACCTTAATTCTTGTTTGAAATAAGAGCAAACAATCACTGTGGAAGAGTGCTTTTTGAGCATTGCTTCATGCTAGAAGGTCTGAAGCAATGCTTTAAAATCCCTTCTCCACAGTGATTATTTGTTATTCTTTCTAACACTGAATCATCACATAAATTATTATGCACAAAAATGAAAAACAGATTAAAAACAGAAATGGTCGAAGTAAGAGTACGCAGAGATGTTTTTGAGCATAGTTTCAGGCTTCATAGACTGATGATTTTGCTTAAAATCATTCTTCTGCAGTAATTATTTTTCATCGGCAAAACGTACATCTCCGCCTGCAGCTTTTGCTTCTCTAACTTTTTCTTGCAATTCTTTAATTTTCTCTGCATCTGCCTGAAATTTGAATAAAATAATTATTAAGTTTACTTGGTACAAGTCTTAAATTTTGATCATCCCCTGTGAATGAGTGTTTTTTTTAGTAGTTTAAATCTGAAATATGATAAAAATACCTCTCCACAGATGATGTCTGAAATGTATTTTGAAACTTGCTGGATAAGAGAATTTTGACTTTATTTGCTCAATGGTTAGAAATCCCTTGTGATAGAGTATGGAAACAATCATCAGAAATTGGTTGATTTATCTGACAGAAAAGCACAGAAAATATGTTGACATAATGTTCCTTACCAGTGAACAAAAACCTAATCAAAGTATATAATAAAGATGGTAGAACAACGTCATTCTCTCACTCTGCGCATAGTTAAAAGTAATTATTGCTAATTAAATAAAAACTTACTGCAGCAGCTTTTTTTGAAGTTTCTACTTTTTCTTTTAGCATTTCATTTGAACGTTCCAATTTTCCAAGTGCTTTTGGATCTATTTTAGAGTCCTAAAAAGAATTAATGACTGTCAGCAATAAACTGAGTATTAAACACCCACATGGAACTCCTAATCAGGAGGTTACAGTCAATAGTGTTTGAATATATTAACAGTCAACAAGCCAGCAGCTATGTAGCACCTGTGAATTAGGTTTTCAACAATGAGCTTGAGTTTGATTAATTTTCTTTTGTTTCTGTCATGAACCAATGTATATATTTTTAATTAAGAATATCTGGCGAAATAATTTGAAACTACATTAATATTCAACCCTGCAAATAACACTGTGGAGGAGTACTTTTAATTGGGGTTTTCAAATTTACAGTCGATGACTATACTCAACAACACTCCTTCATATTCCACTAAAATACTCAAGTGTTGCTGCTTAAAAGTCGATAGCATTCCCCTGTGGAGGAGCATCTTTAAAGGCTAATTTGCAGCCAACAAGCTGTAAATTAGTCTTTAAAGATGCTCATCCACAGGAGAATGTCGATGTGAATTCAGAGGCCTGTAAATATAAATAAATAAATCACTTTTTTTGATAAAGCAGTCGTTGGTCTTGTATTGCCACCATCACCATCAATTACTTGTTTCTCTAATTCTGAAATCTATGAATATAAATACGACAATTTGAACTATTTTTTATAAAATTAATTTAAGCGGTAGTTTTCTCTACTAAATCTGAAATTAATTAGTTTATTAGTAAATGCACCACATTGCATGATGTTTAGATGCTCTTTTAGGCAATCTCTTGCAAAGCAATGGTGTGCTCATCTGACAGGATACCAATTAAGGTAGAATATTAGTGTAGACAAGCTTGTTGACTGACTTTAGAAAAATACGAACTGTCAGCAAATAACATTATGTCTGGATTTAAAAATACTAATGTTAATCTTACTCGTTTCTGTAATTTCTTAACTTCTTCTGGATTACCGCCACCAACACCAGCAGTAGCTCCCGGTGTAGCAATTGTTTTCGTAACTGTTTTCTTAGCTTCCAAAGATTTATATCTCTTCTTTAATTCTTTATACTTTTTATCAGTTTCTTTTAGCTTTTGAAGTTCAGCCTATGAAAAAGAAATAATATCGACTATTCATAAAGTACTTATTTCCAAATATTCTGTACATGGTACATTTGAAACCAAATCTTATATGCATGATATTTAAAACCCAATCTTTTGTGCATGATATTTAAAACCAAATCTTCTGTGCCTGGTATTTAAAACCAAATCTTCTGTGAATGGTATTTAAAACCAAATCTTCTGTGCATGGTATTTAAAACCAAATCCTCTGTGCATGGTATTTAAAACCAAATCTTCTGTGCATGGTATTTAAAACCAAATCTTCTGTGCATGGTATTTAAATCTTATTAAAGATTGATTTCCACGGAAGTGAAGAAATCACAGCAAATACCAAAAGAAATAATACCATTGGTAAAAATACGGGAATTTCTACCACAAATTTTAGCCTAGACATTTTTGATTTTTTTTTGTCATTGATTTGCAAAGGGGAAAATTGTCCTAAGTTTCAAAAAAAAAAAAAAAAAGGATCTAGGAAAACTCCTAAAATATCTAGCTATATAAGCCAATGACAGGGGAAGCACATTGCCCCCTCCTAGGCCTAATAGGGCGAAGGTTATATGCAGTTGTTGTTTTTGATAATTCTTGATCTATAGTAAGGTTAATCCCTCTTATTTTATAACCACGTTACCTCCTTTTCTTGCAAGGACTTTATTGTAATGTTCAAATTGGCAACTTCTTCAGTAAGGGTAGCATTCTGAGATTTCAAATCTAAAACTTCCTGATTATTCCCATCTTTTGCAGTATCAGCTTGTTTCTAAAAATGTAAGTGAGAAAATAATATAAGAGTCAAAAAAGAAAAATTGGAAATTGGACTCTTAGTTGAATCAGTGATTTTTAAAGGAGACATTTTAACTTTATTCACAACAACCCCTCTGATTAATAATAGCTCTATTATAATCATTGTAAATTGAAAATGCGATTTAAAGTCAAAGGTCAAGCTAGTCACAATACAAAAATCAAAACCTTCTAAGTGCAAGACAGATGCTGAAAAACAAAACATATTACAAATAATATATAACATACATAACTATAAAGTATAACATACCAGTTTTTCTTGTAAAGCCTTTATTTCCGCCTTTGCCTTTACTGGCAACTTTGCAATTTTCTCTTCATTCAACTTATCAATTTCCAGCTTAGCTTGATCCAGAGCCTAAGCAACAGAAATAAAGGTTAAGCATAAGACAAGCTTTGAAATAACTGTCAGACATCACATATGGAGGAGTGTTTTTAGAAAATATTTTTCAGCTGGACAGCTGAAAACAATACTCAATTAACACTCCTCCATATGTGATGTCTGACAGCTATTTCAAGGCTTGTAACATGTATTTCTGGGAATATTTGTTCTACAAATCAATACAGTCGTTGAAATAAGAGTAAATAATCACTGTGGAGGAGGGACTTTTGAGCATAGTTTTAGGCTTTGTTACTGCTCCACAGTAATTATTTGTTCTTATTTCAACCTGCAATAATATTTACGCAGAATCATTAGCTACGCAAATTTACTTGTGCATGTTATTAGGAGTGGTATCGTTAAAAAATGGTACTGTTATAAAGCTGGAACTAGTAAAGAAATTCAATCTACATGTTTGTTGATTTGATTGATAAAAAATTATATTCATAAATGGTAGATTTTCACTAGTCCCAGGACCCTTGTTTGGCCAATAACGTTTGTTCTGGATAGTCTACCATTATGAAATTTGAGGTATCATCTAATCATCATAAGTCCTACCTAAATACCAAATTTTGAGATGATAGTACCTTCTGATCAAGAGTAATAGGCCTGTCAGCAAAATACTTCTGGGACCTGGGAGAATAGAAATCCACCATTATGGATAAACTTTTTATTTCGAATCTAATTAGCTTTACATGGATAAAGTTGGAACATGTGTATTTGACTATTTCTAGGGTAATCTAAAATTTAAATGTCATTTACAAAAACAAAAGCGTAATATATTAAAAATGGAAAGAGATTTTTCAATTTAAAAAGCGTCTGTTCACATCACTCTACCTATTAAGTCAATAATAGTCATTTAGTACGATTTTTAATAACACCGCTCTTATGCCTACTGAAAGAGATCATAGAAAAAAATCTGATTGTTTCTTGAAATCCAGAATGAAGGCATAAATTATATACTAACATAGGAATAAAAATAATTAGGATACGTACTTCCTGTTTTGCACCAAGGTCAGCTGCAGTCGATTCTTTGGCTAACTTTAATTCACTTTCTAGGTGACGTTTTTCTGTTCCAAGTTTTTCATTTGTGGATTCCTGCTTTGCTAATCGCTTCTCAATTTTATGTGCATGTTTCTTTTGTGCTTCTAACTCTTGAGCATGTTCAGTTTCAAGACCTTGTAATCTTTCTTGTGCCTCATTCAAAGCTGCTGATAATTCAATTATGCTTGCTGAAGATGCATCCTATAAAGTACATAATGATATAATTTATGATATATATAGTAGATAATGTAGATAATATGCATATGGTCAGTTAAGTTATAGCCACAAATTGAGTAAAATTCACAAGTTTCTTCATAAAAAAAATAAATGCACATTGCATTTTAAATGCAAATTTTGCTGGGGATCAATAGCGTTAGCAAAAACCTGTTAAAAGTCAGCAGCAAAGATGCTAAACCAACATTGAAATCCTTGTTCTAGTGTCTTAACTACAGACTTTGAACATGTTTTTGCCTACTGGGTAGTTCGAAAAGTTTTGCTTGATCTTACATTTGCTGGAGTTATCTCTTCTCCTTCAGTTGCAGTTGTGAGAGCAGCAACAGGAACAGTAGTGGTTACAGTTTCAACAATTCTTTCTGGTTCTCTTGCTTCTAACTCTTCAATTTTTGTTTTTAATTCTTTAACTAAATTTTGTAGCTCGTCATTATTATTTTTCAATTCAAGGATCTCTTCATTGAGTTTTTTCTCTTCTTCGTCGAACTGCTTTTTTAACTCATCAGCAACAGACTCTGGTTTGTCAGCATTGTCTGGAAAGTAAAAAAGTTAGCCTGTCGTATAAATAAGGTAATAGTGGTGAATATAGCATCTAGAATGGCAAGATCTTCCTATCCAAACATCTCACTTTGTGACTTCAAATTGCAAACGAGGGACAACTAACACAACTATGAGAATTATAACGTATGATCTCCATCTATGTCACTCTTAAAATAAACAGAAGGAATAAGATACTAATTTAGACACTCTGCAAAGAGCTCTAGAACTGCATAACATATTTTTAGTCAGTTTAAGTAACCATAATTCTGATATTCCTTGATAAGAGTATGTCAATTTTTTGGCTTGGAAACACAAAATCTGGCAATGTATTGAAAAGTATGCATCACAAAACGATTACATCATAGAAGAAAAGAGAACCAGGATCTACTGTTGATGACTAGTGCATTTTTAAGTAAACTACCTAAAACTACATCAAAGCTAATTTCCTACACAGTGCTTATCCAGTGTATAAGAGTAAAACCATTGTGGAGGAGTATTTGGGCATAGCTTCAGGTTACAAAAGGTTGTAGCTATGCTTAAAAAACCCTCCCCCACCACTGTATACAATGTTTACCTTCTTGTTTCATGTCATCTGGCAATGTACCATCTAACAGCATATTGTATACAGTCATGTCTTTATCAATAGCAGCCAGGTTTTCATTTTTCGACTTCAAATCATTTGACAGTTCGGTAATATCATCTGGCCTATTTAAAAGAATGGAACTTCTAAAGCAATCCATAAACATTTTTTCGGTTTCATAAAAGAGGATGTCAGAAAATCCAATCATGGTTCATTATTTTCAGTCATATAAATTTCTGGGCTATTCATTCTTCTTTTTAAGGGTTCTTCTATTGATGAATGAGGGTGTTTCTTTAGCGGTAATTAATAATTCAAATGATACATTGTTTTTTCTTTTAGTTGATTATTAGAGCAGTTATTAGAGCGTTTGAGATATGAAATAATCACTGTGTAGGAGGGATTTTTGGAGCAATGCACAAAAATTGTTCCTCCACAGTGATTATTTACTCTTAATTATAACGTAGTAACTTCTCAAATTTTAGGCAACAAGAAAGCATCTGAGAAAAAATGTACACCAAACGATCTATGGCTAACAATTTTATATTTTATAATTTGCATAATCAAATAAGGTGTAACCTAGTAATAATGGATACTAAGAGAGAAAAAAAATAATTTGTCCAGTGTTGTAAGTCTAGTACTGCATTTGCAAAGTAACTGGGAGGCCCCCAAGAACCAAACCTATTGCCTGAAGAAGTGTCTATCTGGTAGAGGTTTGTTATAAGGAAGTTTCACTGTATATCATTTCTTAATAAAGCTTACTGGTCGTTTTCTGTTGGTTCTTTCCCATCATTATCATTACGATACGTTTCCTTCCATTCATCAACTTTTTTGTTTATTTCATCTTTTTCGTTTTGTAGTGCATTTTTCTTTTCCTCTGATTCTGCAATTTTTGCCTGGGTTTGATCAACATTCACAGAATCCATGACTTCGTTCAACATGGTTTCTAATCTTCGATGCAAGATCAAATTTTTCTCTTGGGCATTGACCAATTCCTAGAAGTAGAATTTGAAAACGAATCAAACAAACTAGTGAGAATTTCTGCAGTAGTTTTACCAAAGGTTTTTCTTGAAGTCACAGAATTCAATCATTGGCAGTTTTCAATGTTTACCAAAGATATTTTCATACCAACAATATTTCAAATATCAGCTTGTTCATAAACCGCTCTAATAAATTTACATACTCTTCATGCATGATCTACAAGCACAAGGTGACAGTACCACAAAAATTCACTGGATTCTTAAAGCAAATAATCACTGTGTAGGAATGATTTTTGAATGTAGCTTCAAGTTTTTTATTGTCAAAAATCCTTTCTCCATAGTAATTATTGCTATTATTTCACACGTTGTATAATAATAAAGGAATAATAAAGATTCCCTATTGTAAACATCACAACAAAAGATTCATACCATTTTTGCAATATTTTTCTCATCTCGCAAATCTTTCATTTCTTTATCTAATTTGTCTTTCTGTTCTTTTTGTTTACTTTTATTCTCCTCTGCTTCGTTCTTTAATACATCAATTCTCTGCTGTAACACTGTCAATTCCTCAGTACTGATACTTGAGACTATATTG
The DNA here is from genome assembly GCA_032360805.1 of Neoturris breviconis. Lineage (NCBI taxonomy): Eukaryota > Metazoa > Cnidaria > Hydrozoa > Anthoathecata > Pandeidae > Neoturris > Neoturris breviconis. The sequence goes on from JAULBZ010003178.1 coordinate 11,287, forward strand.
TAAAGATATGCAAAGATTATCAAAACTTTTGCACTCAAGGTAATTCATGCAACTGCAAGTGCTTAAAATAGAACAAAAAATCACTGTGGAGAAGTGAGTTTTGAGTATATCTTTTACAAAGAGGTTATGCTCAAAAATCCCTTCTCCACAGTGATTATTATTATCCTTTAAGTACTGAAAAGGAGACAACATTGATTATTTGAAGAATCAGCTACGACTTTCAAGATGGTAGCAAAAATCGGCTCGATTAATTGTAGCGTGTAAATATAGCTTTATAGAGAGAATGTTCTTCAGATGTGCGCACAAGACTATCATGCTCCCGGATGGATTTCTTTCCATATAAGGCAAGAAGCATATTATTCAGTATTATTTCAAACCATACCCATTGAGGAGAAACTCGCTTAAACTCTGCAGTAAAGACGCTAGAACAACATTTTCCACAACATTTTCACCATTGTTCTAGCAGTCTTTACTGCTGAATTTGAATAAGTTCTTCCCACAGGGTAGGTTATTGAGACAAGACTATAAAGAAAAGGTTTATCAGTTAAGCACTGGTTAAGATTCAAATAATCACTGTGAAAGAGTAACTTTAGAGTATAGCTTTGGGCATAGCCTGAAGTTATGCTCGAAATATATCTTTCCACAGTGATAATTTCCTCTTATTTTAAGCATTGGCAGATCAATTTGTACCTGGAGCAGGGACGGTTGATGCTAAAATTTGTTGATCACTTGATTGCTGAATTTGTTCAGCACTTGACTGCTGTACTTCTTCAGAAGTTTCTTGAACAGTTTCACTTGTAACTGGTGGCGCAACAACAGTAACTGGTCTCTCTTCACTAAATGTTAAAAACAAAGGTTGGGGGAGTGTTTTTTGAGTAAAGATTTAGCCTTACAGCCAAATACTACATTAAAAAATAATTATCATTGTTGACGACGAACAGTTACTTTTAGGATTGTAAGGTTTAAATAAACCTGAATATTAATACAGAGAAGAATATAAGGGATTATCACAAAACTTTGCTCCAAAACCAACTTCTTAAAATTAACATAACTCAACGAAAAAGGAATCTGTGAAGAAGTGTTTTAGATCAACAAACTTGCAATGGATTGGTTTATTCAGTATGAAGAAACCAATCCATTGCACGTTTGTTGACTCGGTACTCTCCTTCCTTTTTTTTTTTTCGATGGTCCCTAAAGTATCAACTTGCAATTGGTTAGAACTTGTTGTAAAGGTTTATTTCCAATAGGCAGAAAATTCTGTGTGAAATCCAAAAGAAGACCCATTCGATTGATAGAAATAGACGTCACGCAACATGTGATACCATTTTCTATCAATAGAATATCTTCTTTTGGGTTTCGCACAAAATGCTTCACCTCGTAGAAATCCACCTTTAGGGTATTTTAGTTTTTACTAGTCAATGATAGTCAAGAAACCAATCCATTGCAAGCTCATTGACCAAACACACTTCTGCACAGATTCCTCATTGTTGAATTTCAATTTTCTTGATTTTGATTTATAACGACTAAAATTAACATAATAGTATCCGAGAAATATCATGGAATATCAACGTCTTTTAAAAACCATTTGCATATACCAACTCATAATAAGAGCAAATCTCTGTGAAGGAGTATTATGTAAGCATTTATTTGATCTGAGTCCAAACAATAAATACAATAACACTTACAGTTCTTTAATCTTTAATTGTAATTCTTCTATAACTGTTATTTTTTCATTACATTGTTCATCAACTTTAAGTTTTTCTTCAGTAATACTCAACTTTTCACTTTCAACTTCACTTAACTTTTCTTTGAGTTCATCATTTTCTTTCTTTAATGCACTAAGGTCATCAAATATCTTTTGACTTTCACCAGAAGATAAATCTAGCCTTGACTTTAAATCTTTCAGTTCATTCTTAATCTCTGTGTTTTCTTTCTGGACATCTTCTTTCGTTGTTTTCTCTTCATTATACTGCTTGTGCACTAAAAATTAAAGTAAACTTCAACTAAATTCTTCAACTTCAACTGCATTTTGAACATTCTTATCTGTTAAGGAGCATAACATGGGAAAATACATTGCATAGTGGAGTATGTTGTGAGCTTGTACAACTGTGGGCCAGTACTGGCTGGAAATGAACTGGTAGTGGTAATAATATAACTTGTGAAGTCGAAAATTACTTACAGAGAACATAATCCTTATGTTTCTGATCCAGCATACCAGTTAGATCAGTTAACAATTTATTCTGGAATTAAATTATTTTATTAATTATTATAAATTATATCTTCGGTATGAAGAATGCAAAATCATTTAAGGTTTAAACTCATTTAGGGGTCCATGTACAGGCTGACTGAAAAAAAAGTAGACGAAATGACAATAAAATATTCGTGGAGGAATAATTGCAATTTAAATTTAAAATACAACAATAAGAAATGTGAAAGGAAAGTTATAGCATAAAGTACAACCAAATACAATGAAATGGAAAATGTTTTAAGGCAGATCTCCAATTGGATCAAAAGTTAATCAAGAATTAGTTTTCAGGCTTGAACATCCTACATCACAAATACAAATACTATATACAATTATATCAACCCTGTATTCCAAAACATAGAGAGCAAAACAAAAGTAATGCTAACCTTTTCTTCTTCATTCTTTGTCTTTGAATCCTTAGCTTTAAGTAAGAACTGTCTTTTCTCTATAAGTAATGATCGATTCTTATCTCTCAAACTCTAAAAGAATACAAGATAAGAACTATAAATTCCAAATACAAAAAACAAAAAAATTAAAAATATACTCCCCACAATATTGCAAATACAATCCAAGCTTTGTTATAAAGAGATTAAATGTTTTATGGATGTAGTATAGAGTAACAATAAAGCTAAACTTAGTTTTCTTCTTGTGAGTCATATAAACATGATTCTACCTAGTGGACAAAAGCTTGTTTAAAGTCAGCAGTATGATAGAACAAAGTCTTCAACATCATTGTATAGTGTCTTTACTGTAGACTTTCAACAAGTTTTTACCTACCGGGTAACATTATTATTGTTACTATTTTACATGCAAAGACAAAAACAAGTGTTTCACAAACCTTAATTGCCTCTTCGTAAAACTTTTGCTTATTCGTAAAATCAGTTTGATGTGATTCAATAATCGATCGAAATGTTGATGCTTTTGTATTGTATTCGCCACGTAACTTTATCACATATGCATTGAATTGCGCCTAAAAGTAGTTTTCAAATGTTTGAACAATTTATTTGAAAAAGGTAACTAATAAATTATTATTATTATTATTATAATTCATCATAGTGTTCAAAAATGAATCTGTGAAGAAACCAACCCATTGCAAGATCATTGACCTATGTAGATTTTATTTTTGAGATGGTTCTTAATACTACTATCATTTTAAATACCATAAAGCTAAAAGCAGAAAGCAGATAGTAAAATGTTGTAAAATTTTGAACAATCATTCTCTTCCTGAAATAACGTTGGGTCCTTCCAAAAAATCTCCTTGAAGGATAATACCAAAATTTCAAGTTGATGAAAATTCAAATGCAATTCTGCTGTATAGTAGCGGCATTAGCCCATTCAACATCCAATCTTGTTTCATAAGGTAAAAATCAGCAGTAAGTTTAGCAAAAATAAGAATTAAAGATTTTTGGCTTAACGTGAATTTCAAGATAATTATAAAGATAAAATCATTCCTAACCTGTGATTCTTCTTCGATTAACTGATATTGTTCTTGAATTTTTTCTACAACTTGATAATGATTGGCTTTCATCTTTTTCATATCTTCAATAACCTAAAAAATTTAGAACAGTTTAGAACAGCAAAAACAATGAAGTGAGCGCAGCAAGCTTTGCATTTGCGGCACTCTTTAGGCAGCAGTTGCAAAAAATTCCCATTAGTTTGGTGAAAATAGTCTAGTATCTGACTGTACTTTTGGCACATGAAAATACCTTTTGCTCTCTCCACTGTGTATTCCTCTGTTGTGCATATTTAAATACTACAGTTATTTTAACAATGCAATGAATTCTTTTGACATCAAGTTCATAAGGGATGGTGTAGCATTGCATTGTCAAAAACACTCTTCTAATGATATTATTATTTTACATGCTAACAGGATTTGCTTGTTTAGTATCTTATAGGTTTTAGGTAGGGTTAAAGACATCTATGTTTAAAATATTTTTCAATAACCTACCTGTAGTTCATATTTCTAAAGTCCTATTTATTTACGGAATGTTTTCTTTCATAACACAATAAAACGGATATAAATGTAATATTCGAATGACAAAATTTTCAATTACACTTCGGAAAATATAAAACAGTCCAAATTATTTTGTAAGCTAGCATATCCTCTAATAGTCTAGCTTTAGAGGCAACCCAGTGAATGTGATGTGAATGAGGGAACGAACGTGTTCTGCACTGTAAATTCCAATTTCACATGATTCCCGTTTATTTTCCGATTTTCTTAGATCATCTTCTAAACCTTCTTTGAGAATTTGAAAACATATGTAGCGTATTGCAAGGAGTCGCAGAAGAATTCAATCATTGCTGACTCTGTGGTTTAGACATCTCAGTGTTTTATTAATTTTTCTTCCTTTAAAGTTACACTCATCACAGATCCTTCAATCCAATTGTAATGTTAAAAGACTCTGCAGAGGAGATTGAGTGGTATATAATATGTAACAACAAATAATTAAAATCGCAGTAACTGATTTAGACATGGAATGTCAACCTCTTGTGGTCAAAATTCTTCTTGTCGATAACTCGTTGTCTACATTGTTCTATGTTTGTTGCCTATGGACCTATCATTAGAGGTCAAGAACGAATCTCTGTGCTGAAGACCTGTTACTGTTGTCTGTGCAAGTCTTTGATACATTTTCTACGTTTGAGTTTCTTTACTATGTCATGGTTATTTCAACAGTTGATAGTTTCAGTGGTCAAAATAAGAGTAAATAATCATTGTGGAGGAGGGATTTGCAGCATAGCTTTAGGATTTATAGCATGTAGTGATGCTCAAAGATTACTCCTCCACAGTGATTATTTGCTTTTATTTTGACTACTGTATATTTCTTACCTGTTGTATGCATTCTTTTGCATATTCAATTGGTATATAGGCAGCATGATCACCAGATGACATTGGTGGTGCCAGTACAGCTTCTGCAGATTGCATTGAAAGTTTACCATCATCTAGTATGAATAATATTCAAATATTTCTCATTTCAAACACTGATACTGCTTATTTTCTAGCATAACACAGAAGCACATGAATTAATTGTCACTCATTTTAGTAGTCACAAATGCAGTGGTCGAAATAAGAATAAATATTCACTGCAGATGAGTGATTTCTGAACAATGTAGTCTGATGTTGTTCTAGTGTCTTTGCGGCTGACTTTGAACAAGTTTTTGCCCACCGGAGAGCATGTCAGTTAAAATTCAAGCATTACATATCAAAACTTGTTTTTCTAAATCAGGAGTAAACAAACAAGGGAAAAAGTACACCTTTTTATCTTGAAACTCTTACACACAAGGATTGAATTAAAAACAATTTAACAATGTCAAGAAGACTGAATCGAAGCTGATTGATTTCTTCATTTTAATTGACACCTCAACACTATACGATAGAATTAATTTAGTTAAACATACCTAATGAAACCAAACTCTTCTCTGGTGTATCAGTTTTTTCATCCTAAACATGAATGTCAATATTATA
>JAULBZ010003179.1:0-16992 GCA_032360805.1 Neoturris breviconis
CACCTTTATCTACAAATGAAAACAAACAAATGGGTGTTGTGTCATTGAGCTTGTAATTGGATGGTTTCTACGTACGCCAATATATATAGATTTGGATTCTGTAAACACTCCACCCCTGCAGGTACACGCCATCGGATCCACGTTAAAACAACGTCAAAACGGCGTCGTTTCGACGTTGATCTGACGTCGTATGCCGAACTGGGCATGAGCAACCTCATTCTCCGGAATTCTTGTTCTCTGCATAGCTAGAAAGCCATAAGCAGAAACAACAAAACACAAGAGACATAGACATTGTTTAAAGGAAAATACGAAAAAACGTTATAGAACGACTATATAGCACGCCAGATATGATTAAGTGCTGATCGAAACAACGTTTTTTTTTAATTTTCCCTCACAGAGATTGCTTGCCAGTTTTGCTAATCTAACGACCAATCAAGAATAGATCTATTCACTAATGCATAAAAACGAGGCGTTGGTTGCTCAAAGTAGAACTTATTACATTACAATAGCTTCCGTTTCTTGCTAGCCAATCAGTTACTAGCTCTTTTGTGACTACCATGATCTGCTGATATTTGAAAAGTTTATCATATTAATTTTTCGTACAATATTATTACTTAAAGGCGAATTTATTCGTGCGAATTCTAAATAAAGCAATTGCATTGGTTGAAAGTGACGTCACCTGTCAGATATTTTGCTATCCAAAAACTTGGTCAAAGTCCGCAGTAAAGACGCTAGAACAACGTTTTCAACGTTGCTCTAGCATCTCTACTGCGGACTTTGAACAAGTTTTTATCCACTGGATAGAGATCTAGTTTCTGTAAATTACCTCCAAAAAGGTTGATTTCCATTAGGCGGAAAATTCCGCGCGAAAATTAAAAGAAGACATTTCATCGATAAAAATTAATATCACACAGTGTGTGATGTCGATTTCTACCAATGAAATGTCTTCTTTTGACATTCGCGCAGAATTTCTTGCCAAATAAAGATCAACCTTAAGTAGAACGTTAAAATGCGTTCGTAGACACCCAGCCGACAAAAACCCGTTCAAAGTCAGCAAAATAACGTTAGAACAACGTGAACGTTGTTTTAACGTTATTTTTGCTGACTTTGAACAGGCTTTCGCCAAGTGGGCACTTTTTAAAAAACGAAAAATAGACTGCTTGCTACTTACATGGTTTGTTAGGTTTCGGATATACAAATAAGCTGACATCAGCAGTATCTTTTCCAGCAAGATTATGCGTTTCACATGTATATATTCCAATATGTTTCAATTTAGCACTGGCGAAATATATTTCACCAATAGTTACTCTTATAGGTCTACCATTATGTTTGATAATTCTCCTTTGGACAAGGTATCTCCTCTTGTTCTGTATAGTAGTTGATAGATCTATAGAAGAAAGGAGTGTTAAGCGAACAAACTTGATTGGTTGCTTTGCTACGAAGGAACCAATCAATAGCAAGATCGTTGACACAGTTCTTTTCTCTGCAGATATCCACAAACTTGCAAGATTTACACTTCAAAATCAGGCAATCATAATATGAAATTACGCTATATTTTGGCTAAAAATTATGACAAATTAATGGTTTTTATCCACAAGTTATGGAAATATGCCCAAAAGTTATGACAAATATAACACACGGGATTTTTCTCGACATAATCTGATGACTTTCTTAACACAACAACATATAATATATTTCAAGTTATAATACATGTTTTTTCAAAAGTATTTACTGACAAGATGATATTTATTTCTAAGTCAAGAAGAGTCTGTAGCACTTTATTTCTTGGTGCAAGCCAAAGTGTCTCATAATTAACTCTGGTGCGCAACAACTTGTTAGGAGCTAAGTTTTTTATGAAAATGTATTGAGAAACATTGAGGGTGGCATTTTTGAAAAAAAATGACCAATATTAGGGCAATTTTGGGAACATTTCAGCACTTGATACCTCAAGAACCACAAAAGCACATTGAAAAATATATACCTCAATTTATAATAACCATTTTAGCTTTTTAGCATGAATAGGTTGTTTTTAATTTTTCTATCTTATTTATAGAGTCTCCTCTAGGAAAAGGGTCCATTTTGGGGGGAATTTGCCTAATATTAGGGACGAAAAAATTCAAAGGCGAAAAAATGAAAAACAAGCCTATTTTTATGTCAAAAATCTAAAAAAAAGTAAATATGAATTGATTTATATATATAACCTTTATTTTGCTTTTTAAGTTCTAGAGATTTGCCCAAAATTACCCTAATTGATGACGCCACAAAACATTAAACAGCAATAACTTGAAAACTATACTTTTAGTCAGGTTGGGTTGTCAAAGGGGCAAACAAAAATACCACTGTTAATATTGATCACAAAACGCATTTTCATAACAAGTTGCTGCACACAAAATGACAATCTGGTCTGTACACAGCTATTACACTTTGTTGGATATGAAAGCAATTGAACAATGCAAGCTAATGCTTTTCATTTCAGGTCAATTCATTAAACGGTTCTCGAGTTATAAGAGAGTTTTGAAGGATTTGTGGGTTTTGCAAGTCTGATTTCAGAAAATTTAAAAATTGAGAAATTCATGATTTTCAAACATTAATTCCCCTTTAAGATTGATATCCATTACTATCACGCAGAATATTTTGCCTAATAGAAATCTTTAAGGTTGTATCAACTAGGTGAAAAATTATGTGTGAAAGCCAAAAGAAGTTGACGTCAAACATCATTTCTACCGATGAAATATCTTCCGCACAGAACTTTTCAACCATTAAAAAATTTCGTACCATGTTCTTTAGTTTTTAAATATGCTGACACATCATTTAATTGATCTGTAGAAACAATATGTTGCAACATGTTTGTTGATAATGGATCAGACGAACGCAACAAGGATATATTTGGTGAAGGATGACCAGATGAATAACAAGAGATTCGTAATGATACGCCTAAATAAAGAGTTCTATTATTAAGGTTAATTTTTAAATCATTCCCCCCTCTCAAGGCCGAAGCCACTACTTGGAGAGAGGGTACTTTTTTAACCTTTCCAGATTTTTATTTTTCTCCTGATAGGGGATACAATGCTCAATCTACCTTTTTTACCCTGAAACATGGACGGAACCACTTTACAGGAAAACAGGTAGACAGCAGTGCTTCCAGCAACATGGCTCAAAATATTTCCGCGAGCATAGCATTGAACCGGGAACCTTCGGTTCATAAGCACTACTGCTTAACCACTGAGTCACTACTGCCTTAAATTTACATATTTACGGATATTTACAGATTTACAACGAAAACCAAAAGAAAGACATTCCATTGGTAGAGACCTGTCACGCCATGGTGTGACATCAATTTCTACCAGTGGAACGTCTTCTTTTGGCTTTCACGCATATTTTTCGCCTCATGGAAATCAATCCTTATGATGGGAGTGTAATACCAGTGGTCAAAATAAGAACAACTAATCACTGCAGAGGATTCAATGATCCTGTAACTGATTGGTTCATTCTTACTAATGAAACCAATCAAAAACAGGTTTATTGACATAATACCCTCCTTCGCATATACCTTCAATGACATGTATTTCTTTATCTATACCAACTACATAGTTTTTAATTTTCTTTTCTTTCTTTAAAATAATTATTTTGGCTGGATCTAAATCAACAAATAACATATGTCTGGGTAAACAAGTCAATAACACATGTTTGGGTAAACAAGTTTAAACAACAAATCAATACCTCTCTGTAAGGTGGAAACATTTATTTTTCAGACAAAATAAGTCATAATTATTATTTTTTGTTTTTCTTTTTATCTAGATAATGAAACATGATGATATTCAGTTTCTATACTTTCAAAAATGAGTCATCTCATATCTATATCTGGTAGAGTGAATAGTGTCGATGTTATCCAACCCTCTTCCTCTTATTTCGAACACTGCTAACTACTGATTTGCAATCACAATATTGTACAACAAGTAGTAAGGGATCATCTTCAAAATTCCCAGGGGAAGTGTGCTAAATCAATGATCTTTCAATTGATTGGTTTCTTCGTCCGGAAGAAACCAATCAATTGCAAGCTCATTGACTTAACACTCTTCATCTTAGATTAATCCTTTCAATCAATAACAAGATCTGACTAAATTCCAGTGAGCAAAATCTGGTTTAAAGTCTTCAGTAAAGGCGCTAGAACAACATCATTTTTTGTCCACTGAAATACCCTTCTCAATCAATTGTAATGTTGTTGACGTACTCTTCTCCGTATAAATTTTGAGATGATTCTTACCTAACACGGATACAGTTGTTGTTGCTGCGTCTACACCCATCAAATTCTTTGCATTGCATGTATAATTACCCGCTGCTTCTGTAGTGACACCACGTAATGTCAAAACGTCATTTTCACCGCTCTAGTTAGAAAGAAATAAGCAAGATTCATTTTTTGGTATAGTTATGAGTTGCATGTTTCAACAGAGATTCCATTATTTATCCCCTTCCACACGTTAATTGATAGTTATGCTAATTTCAGTTCAATGTCTTGGTTTCTCTAAAGGATTAGATTAGTTTATCCAAAGGATTACATTTCCACAAACTAGTTTAAAAAATATATGGCTTCAGAATCGGTTTCACTTGTTTTCGTGCGTAAATACCACATAAACCCCAAGAAATCCCCCGAAAATGTGATAACACTGTTTTAACATTGACGCAGCCTAAGTATGTTCCTTGCTAGCATGAAATGCCTGATCAATGTTTTAATGTTATTTTGACATCTACCTTAAGGTGATTAACTTTTGCAAATTTTGCACATTTTTGGTAAATTCGCAAAACTATATACTCACAAAATCTCTCAAATGGATAATTCGCCAAAATAAATCCACACAAAATTGAAGATGTGTAGTTTATTTAGACTTTTTATTCAAAGAAAGTTGTTGTTTTGTTACAGAAGGTCTTGTTTTCTCTTTCAAAATTTATAATTTTGAATCTCAAAGATGCCTTATCCACAAAAATAAATGTATGTACTTTTTGGAGAACCTAGTATTCGCAAAAATAAATCCATGTAAAATGCAACCAAACTGATCTTTGTAAAAATAAAACCCGAGCTAAATAATTTAGACATCAACATGACATTGACTAGCCATAAATGAAAATGTGATTTTGTTCAAAATTATGTTTTCAGAAATATTTATGAACATTTACCAAAATACCTGCAAACAAAGAAAAAAACAAGACCAAAAAAAGAGGACCAAGTTCCCATGATAGAAAAATGTTACTATTTGAATCTCAGAAGAGAGGGCTTCCTAGAATAATTTTTATGGTATTTATTGCAGAATATACCATTTCTGCCCTAGTTGTCTTGACAAATACACATCACGATATTCTAAAAGGTATACCATAAGAGATTTCAAACTATCAGAGATTAACTTAGTGAAGACTCACACCACACGCCAATTATTTTGGTTGCAGAACCAACCAACATTCTAACCTACTATACTTCAGTGTTAGAAATAAGAGCAAATAATAACTGTGGAGGAGTGATTTTGAAGCACTGATTCAGGTTAGAAAGCCTGAAGCAAAGCTCCAAAATTTCTCTTTCACAGTGATTATTTGAACTAATTTCAGAACACTATTCAATAAAGTATATTAATCAGTGGACATCAGGTGAAGATATAGAAACATAGTCATGTGGGTAAAAACTTGTTCAATGTCAGCAGACGTTGTCCTAGTGTCTTTACTATGGACAGTGAACATTGCGAGACTAATACAAGCCTCAAAATAACTGTCAAATATTACCTGTGGAGGAGTGTTTGTTCCGTACAGTTTTCGGTTGCAAATCTCAGTTGCAAAGCTGAAAACTGTAATCAAAAACACTCCTATACAGGTGATGTCTTGCAGGTATTTTGGGCTAATCTAGAGTACAGAGTCAACGATCCTCGATACAAAGAAACCAATCCATTACAAGATCATTGACTCTGTACTCTCCACTGTATATTTTAATAAAACCTACTTGGATTCTTACAGGTACATGAGTTATTATATCGTTTTTCTTCCATGATATTCTCGGTTGAGGAAAACCAGATGAACCACATCTAATTTTTAATGTGGTACCAACATTCACATCAACTGATGACCCTATTCCAACTTCAATGATATTATCCTTTTTTCGTGCTTCAATATTTTCTCTATTGATTGTAGGAGAAGCTGAATACAAGGAATATATATTAGGAAATTGGTTTTAAGCCAGTGCATCAGATCTATTAAATAGTGAAAAAAGCAACTATTTCTAAAAGTCCAGATAAGTGCTTAGATTAATTTCTGATACAAACCACTGTTAAGGAGTGGATTGTGAACATATCCACAATTTACAAAGCCTGGATCAATGCTTAAACATCACTCCTCCTTAGTGATTATTTAAATCACTGTATAAACTGTCTACAATTAATTTTGCTATTCATTGCAGCGTTTGAAATAAGAGCAAATTATCACCATGGAGGAGTGACTTTGAAGCATAGCTTCAGGATACAAAGCCTGAAGCTATGCTCAAAAATTACTCATCCACAGTGTTTAGGGATTGTCTCAAATATATATCATATAGAGAAGAGTATGACACAGAAGAAGAAACCAATCCTTTGCAAGGTCGTTGACATAACACCCTTCTTTGTATATACATTTTAAATCTACCAAAAAGGTACTTATACAAACCTCAAGATAACAGTCAGACATCACCTGTGGAGGAGTGTTTTTTGAGTAGTTTTCAACTGAATATTTTACTCAAAAAATACTCTTCCACAGGTGATGTCCGACTGCTTTTTAAGACTTGTAGTATAAAGTTTTGAAGTGATATCTCAAAAGTCCAAAACTTATACACCTCAAATACAACAGAAGATAACAAAGCATTTAAGACATTATTATGGCGTAATTTAATTTATACCTCCAATTGTTAAATGCATAACAGCTGTTGTTGCACCCAAAACATTCTCTGCCATGCACACATAAGTCCCTTCATCTTTTTTTGTTACATGTGTTACTTCTAACTCATAGTTGGTCAGTTTATGTCTATCTGAAGTTCTTACAATATCATGGTCTTTTAGCCAAGTTACTTTCGGCGTTGGTGAACCTTTTACATGACAATATAAACGTATATGAGCATCTAGTGTTGTAATTAATTTCCCTTTGCCATTTGAAACAGCAATTGTTTTGCCAGCTTTACTTGAACGGAAGTTTGGAAACATTGCAGCCTTTGGTTTTTCTAAAGACAATAATATCTATTTTAAAAGGCTAGGTATGGGTTCCATAAGGAATCAGTATAGCCTATTGGAAAAGAATTGTTCAATGTCAGCAATAAAGACATTAGAACAATGTCCACAAGTAAGCTACAACTACTTACATCAAAAGAAAGTGGGTGTGCAGGGATGGAACTATCTATCTTTGGTTGGAGAAAAGGATATCAGATATCCTAGTAGCCTTAACATCAGGGTTTGTCGACTAGCCCTAACAACAGGGTTTACTGACTAACCCTAATAATTATGCTTATAATTTTTAACCTTTTTGCTCTTTTCACTTCCTATCAAATATTTAGAAGATTCAAGTGCAAAAGTTACTTCAAAAAACATCTCACAGAGTTTTTTAGACTGCTAAAGTTCTAACCAGGAATGTTTCTTCCCATATAGTATACTTACCAGCTACAAGTAAATGTGTCATGCTTGAAACAGTACCAACTGTATTTGAAGCTGAACACACATATATACCAGAATCAGATAATGTTAGATGATTCATATGAAAATGATTATTAATGGTTATATACACCCTAGGTTCAACAATAAAAGAACTATTCTCTTTTGACCATATGATATTAGGTTGCGGAGAACCATTTGCCGGACATTTGATAATAATTGACATTCCGATTGGTATGATCAATGTTCCACCAATAGCAATATTGACACGTTCAGATGAGTATTCTGTTATTGTAGTGTTCTCATTGGTTGATACAATAGTTGGAGGCTCTAAATTTAACATGAAATTCTTGGTGCAAAGGAAACTTAAAATTATTGTTTGAAATACAATCAGTTAGATCACGGAGAAAGTTTCTACCGTTCCTATTTTACATATGACTGTGTATTATTACTTACAAGCCCCAGCGGTCGAAATAAAATAATTGCTGTGAAGGAGTAATTTTTGAGCATAGCTTCAGGCAACAAAGCCTACAACTATGCTCAAAATTCCCTCCACTGATGTGATTATTTGTTCTTATTTCAACCACTGAGCCCCATGTAAGATGAAGAGAGCATCTCAAAAACAAATTTGCAGAGAAGAGTACAGATATACAGAGAAGTGCTGAGTCAACAATTTTGCAATGGATTGGTTTCTTCGTACCAAAGAAACCAATCCATTGCAAGCTCGTTAACAAAACAACCTTCTATGTGGTTGAATTCTTTGCTGAATTCAATAAAATATAAGTTCTTTAAATCAAAAAATTTGATTTTGGTGCAAAACGTTTGTGATCGACAGAATAATGACCACATGTAAACAGTGTCCATCGGTCCATATTGTTCAGTTACATAAATAATGTCAATATTAATTCATACAGTCAATTCAAGCCTTAAAATAATTATCAGATATCACCTGTGAAAAGTTGAAATGTGTATGCAAAAACACTCCTCCACAGGTGATGTCCGACAGTGCATTATTTTGGGGCTGACAAATAAGTGAAGAATTTTTAAGTCTTCTTTTGGCTTGATATCCGGTAGTTATATTCAGGTTGCTTGGTATTATTATCTTGTGATATAGAATGGTTTCAAGTCTCATATTCCCCTTCTTTGCAAAATCTATTCCATATGAAAAATATATTCAGTCATAGCTAGTCATAGCTACGGCATAACGCAAAAAATTGACTTTATTTACTAAACAAAATCGCAATACACAGTCCATATATTGGGATTTCCTATTGGTCAAAAATATAACAACATGAAACGACGCAGAAATATTTACTACAACTAACCCATTATCTTTAATGTTGTCTTTCTTAAAAGTTTACCATACATGTTATGAGCAGTACAAGAGTATTCTCCACCGTTGGTAGCCAATAATTTCTTTACCGCTAACACAGATGGTATTAGTGATTCATATTTATCAGTATTGTCATAATCAATAGGATTTCCATTAAAATACCATGTTATTTTAGGAAGAGGATATCCTATGGGAAAAATAAGAATACAGATTTTTATGAGTGGATGAAATAAGCAGTGATCGTTATTAGAGTAAATAATCACTGTGGGGGATGGATTTTTGAGCATAGTTTCAGGTTTTTTAGCCTGAAGTTATGCTCAAAAATCACTCCTTCACAGTGATTATTTGCTCTTATTTTGAACCTTCTTAAAAATATATCATTGATTCGGTGCTCTCTTGATGATTTAGTGTTCAAAATAAGTGCAAATAATCACTGTGGAAGAGGGATTTTTAAGTATAGCTTCAGGCTTTATATTGAAAATAAATCACTCCTCCATTGTGCTTATTTGTTCTTAGTTGGAACAATGTGGTTTTAATATTATATTCAAAATATATGTACCCTATAGAAGTATAAGCACAATGTGTATGCGCTAAGTAATGCATATGATGCTACTTCTCTTCAATGTCTAATAAATGCCACAAAACTCCTACCTAGTCGACATAAACTTGTTCAAAGTCAGCAATAAAAATGCTAGTACAATGTTGTAAATGTTGTTTTAGTATCTTTACTGCAAACTAAAGAATAGTCAGGTAAAGTAACACATCAGTAAAATAAATTGAGAAACCAAAGCCATCAAATAACTGTCAGGCATCACATGTGGAGGAGTGTTTCTGAGTACAGTTTTCAGTTCTATATTTGAAAACTATAGTACTTGAAGACACTCCTCCATGGGTGATATCCAATGGTTGTTTTCTGTCTTGAAGTGTTAAATACCATAAGATACACAATGAAAGACTGCTTCTCCACCAATTGGTACAAATGCTTCTTTAACTCCTATCGGTATCTTTAATTCGGTGGACTTAACGGATATTAGTGGTGATAAATTTCGAGGCACGGTTTTTATTGATGGTGAAAAGCCTATAAAATAAAATAATAATATTTACATACTTGAAAAGTAATTTCATTTTGGTAAATTCCAGGGACTATAAAAGACTTGTGTCACAAAATGCAAATATAGTTATGTTCTTTAGAAATGCCACATAATATTATACAGAGGCAGACATTTTTTTTTGTTTGATTCACATCTTAAAAGAAACAACAAGTAATGAACAGGGAAATAGGATACACGACCACCCCACCACTCCACCGCCCTCTTTAAAATTCTTATTATGTTTTTAATAATTTTGAGTTTCTTTGAGCTTACTGGCGTGGTTGTTAGTCAATCCTATATCACTGTTTATAACGTTTAAACTGAAAGCTGAAGAAGTTTACCAAGAGGGATGTTTGTTACGTTGTATATAAAGTGTTTATAAAGTTTGGCTAAACAGAAAGTTTGAAGAGGCTTACCAACATGGATGTTAGTTGATGCTGTATCAGTGTTTATAAAGTTTGATGCCATACAGGTGTATATTCCTTCATGTTGTATGTTTATGTTTTCTATCGTCAAGATGTGTGAAAAGGGATCATAGTCAATACTTTTCAACAAAGCTTTGCCATTTTTGGTCCATTTCACCTACATATAGAATAGAAGTTTTGTAGGGCGTGTCAGTGATGACATCTATTACACGTATGTAATGTAATAAATATTTGCACAGAGATTCCCATTTCTAAATTATTATTGTAAATATTCTGAACATCCTTTCTATTGATTGTTCCTCCCTGACTAGTCCCTCACACTGAAAAACAAAAATAAAGTAATAGGGCAATTACAAGCAGCGTGGTGTTCTTTTAAGCTAAAATAATCTGCGAAGAGTGTTTCAAAAATAAAATCTACAGGGGAGAGTACTCAATGCTCTTGCAATAGATTAGTTTTATTTGTACCAAAGAAACCAATCCATTGCAAGCTCATTGACCTAACACACTTCTGTAAAGATTCATTTTTGTTGAATGTTGTCAATTTTAGTTGATATAACCCGAACAAAAAAAGTTGGTTTTGGAGCGAAATTTGAGATCGTGCCTTACTATAAATGATTACTGCATGCAAACCATAAAGAACTAGTACCTCTGGTGTAGGAGCTCCAGTCACTGGACAATCTATTACAACTCTGGTGTTACGTCGAACATAAAGAGAGCCACCAACAATAGCAGTTACTTCTTTATAGCCGATATTCTTTGCAGCGAAAATTGTGTTTGAGAATGCAATTCTTGGTGCAGCTATATCTGAATAAAAATTTCAAGCATAAGGGGAGAGCGCAATTACAATGGATTCATTCATTCATTCATTTGATTACATGAAAGTGACCACAACCTACATGTGCATAGCAGTACTGATTTAAAACTATTAGGTAAACGGTGCCTAAACCTGACGACAGCATTCCAAGTTACTTATTTTATAAAGTAATTTGCACCAAAATTGAAGACTTTTGAGGATTTTATTTACCAAAAGAATAATGAAATTCTGATCATCATTATTTATGTGGTCAGTGCTTAAATTTTTACACTTTAGCATTTTTTTAAGCAAAAAAATGAAAATTGTTTCCTCAAAAATTGCAAAGCTCTTTGGACAGTGAAAAGATTACAGCAAAAAATGTAGATTGTGACAATCAGGAAAAATAAATGTTTTATAATTATAACCATCCAAATTCCTACGTTGAAGTATCAATACGTTGAAGTATCAAGGCTGAGGCCACTACTAGAAGTACCTTTTGGCCCTCTTCTAATCTTAAGCATTCTCCTAATAGGGGATACAACCCTCAATCTACCTTATTAACCCAGAAACATGTCCTGAAACTGGACAGGTAGATGGTAGTACTTAGATCATAAGCACCACTGCTTAACCACTAAGTCACTACTGACTAAAATAATTACTTCCTGCAAAAATCAATTCCCTTAAGTGAAAAAATTACTGCGTGTGGAAACTTTTGCAGTTTGGAAAGATTTTCTATGAGTGCTTTTAAGGCAAGACCCATATTTATAGCCTTTTTGATGCCTTTTGCATAAGTCTTTTAAGCAAAACCTTTTACATTTAGTGGAAGAAACTTTTGCAGAATTTAGAATTTTCTTCCCTTAAAGTATCTTCCTGCAAAGGTTTCTTTCTTAAAGTAATAGAAATTAATCCATTACATGAGAGTTATTTAGGAGTAAAAGTTTCGTTAAATCTGTGATTTATATTGCAACACATAGCATGCACCAACTTCTTTGAGACAAACTTAAATGATCAAGTAAAACTTACCATTAATTTTAACATAAGAAACTTGCTTATCTATACCATATTCATTAGAAGCTGTACATTTATATTCTCCAGATAATTCTTTTGTGATATTTGTCAATATAATTTCAAAACCATTTGGTGCAAATCTTACATGAGAATGAAGTTCTAACCAGTTGTCTTTACTATGTAGGAGTGACCATTGGACAGTTGGTTTTGGTTCACCAATGGTTGGACATGTTAAAGTTAAGGATGAGCCAATTGGGATATTTATATTTTCACCAATGGTAACATTCGAAGCCAGCCCATTAGCTGTAATGACTTTAAAATTGGTTGATAAGATCTTTGCAGGGAGAGGTTCTAGAAATAACAAAATGTGAATAGACACATCCTAGATATATTTAAGCATTTTGATTTGGCAGTGATTGACTGTAATACAACAGAAATTTTAAGACGTAACACCTCTGCAGAAACGTCACTATCATATACTAATTATTTGTTTTTTGTTATGTTGTTTGGATTAAATGAAGTAAACCATTGATATTTTTTACAGGTAAATTATGACCAAGAAATTCGTTACAAGTAAATTAATGTCTACAACGACAGATGTTATTCCTAACCATTCATCGGCTGTGCAAATAGTTGCCAATGCAACAAGAATTGGGCTAAATATCAGATCAGCAAACACATGGTGATGGTAATCGTTTTTATTGTGCGATCATGCAGCAAATGCAAAGACCCAAAATTCGATCTCATGTTACTTCAGAATCCATCAAAGACCTCCATGAACTTAGAAGAAAGATTGTATGTTTTGTAAGGCAGCAACAACATACTGTTCAATGGATACAGAACTATAAGGCACAATATCCTGCACTTCAAGACGTTGAATGTCAACAAAAAAGGACGTAATTAATAAATTCCCAGTATAAAGATGATTTATTGCCGCTACTGCTGTTTTCCTTGGTATCTCCTCTATATACAGTGCTTGAAATAAGCCACTGTGCATCTGAAAGATTTCTACGTTTGTGAACAACTGAAATATTTTATATTTTATACTTTGATTTACTAGAATGTCTCTCACATCACTAAATGTAATCAGCACCACATAATTTTGGTCACATAACAATTTTCATCAAAAACGAAGCACCAATGTTTTTTAATTCAAATTTTGAATAATGAATAACATTTTTGAAATTAGAACCATCAAATTTGGTGACATACCAATTTTCGTCAAAAATGAATCAAAATGGTATTTTTGGGTCGGAATTTAGGACCAAGGGTCAAATGATATCTTATTTTTCTTATTTTGGTTGTTATCTTTGTTGTGACTCGTTTTAGCCAATTAGGAGTCTTATAGAATTTATAACAGTAATTGCTAAAGCTTAAAAACTTCAGCCTGGAATAGTATTAATTAAATAAGCGTGGGACAGCAAACAATTACGTATTGAAATGGATTGATTTCCTACTGTCGTAGAAATCTAATAATCACTAAGGAGGGGAGATTTTTGAGCATTGCATCAGGCTAGAAAACACATTCCAAGTCAACAAAAATCACGAGAAAATCATTTTGGTGAATGTAAATCAAATTCTTGAAACTTTTTTAAGTCTCCAATTTCAAAAAAATACCTTTTTCGCCGATACTCAGTACCGAGTTCACAAAATCAAAAAAGATTTGGCCAGCAGTCTCGTAATATTGCCTAGAATGCCATTTCAGGACGATACCACGCCTTTTCGGTCCATTGGCCCAAAAACTCGATTTGGATCCTTTTAGCTCAAAACTCGGGACCGATTGGATGAAATCAAAATAATTTTGCAAGCCCTTCTAGAATATCGCCACAAATGCTGGTACAAAATTTCAAAATGCTAGCCCTTCGGGAACATGTTCTATTAAGAAAAGCGGGCCACCGCAAAGCGATAGCGATCTAAACTTTGTTTGGTGGGCTAAAAATCACTCCTCCACACCGGTAAATAGCTCTTATTTTAAGCACTGATATGTAGAACTTTAACAATAATTTCGATATAGAAAACACACCTACAACTGTAACAATAGCCATTTTCTTCTCACTCCCTGCCATATTGGTTGCTGTACATGTAAACACTCCACCATTGATGATTTCATAAATTAGTGTAGTTGAATTATCTTTAAGGACAGAAACAACACCATCCGCTAATACTTCGCCATCTTTCTCCCATATTACTACAGGGAATGGAAAGCCAGCCACTGGACATTTTATCACAGCCAATGTGTTTGGGTATGCCTTAACACTTTGTCCAACGCATAGATCCAGAGTACCTTTCTTTGTTTCGTTATTGTATGAAAACTTTGGTGGTTCAAGTGGAGGTGAAAATTGTGGTTTAACAGGCTCTAAAAGAAAAAAAGGATGATGCTATAACAAATAATTTGTGTGAATGAAGTCTTTATAAAGAGTTTCTGTTTGCTCATATGATTTTCTGTCAAAACACACGACTGATTCGCTTGATTAATTAAAGTTAAAATAACTGTCGATCATCACTGTGGAGGAGAGATTTTTCAGAATATATTTACCCAAATTGAAAATATATTCTAAAAAATCTACGTTCCACAATGACTGACAGATATTTTAACCTTGGGGTTTTCGATGGCTCACCAACATGTTTGCCAACAATTGATGTAATATTTTTAACATCAATGTCACTATTACATGAAAGACTGCTCTTATCATAGTTCGTTTAAACAAGTTTGATGTGATGTTAGGTGGAAAATTCCATGCAAAAGAAGATATTCCATTGGTAGAAATTGGCATCACACAGATTTACATTGAAACAGACGTGACACTATCATTCACAGATACTATTAACAATAGCATAAAGGTTGATTTTCACTAGGCAAAAAATTCACTGTAAAAGCCAAAAGAAGATATTTTATTAGTAGAAATTGATGTCCCATGAGATCTAATGTCATTCTACTAATGAAATCTCTTCTTGTGGCTTTCGCAGTGAAGTTTTCGCCTAGTGTAAATCAACCTTTAGTCATACCATATAAGAGAATAGAAGTGTTCATTCTTTGAAAGCCTGCTTCATTTTCAGCATGACATGTGTAAACACCCTCTGAATGTTTAGCTTTACTTGCTGGTGAAATAAACAATGAACCAAGATTATCTGTATAAGTGTTATTTGTGTTGTTTAAGATGGTACCATCTTTAAAATATGTGATTGTTGGACGAGGTATACCTATAGCAGGACACCTGAAAAAAAAATGTAATAATAATTGTGAGGATGGTAATAAACACATTATCGTGTTTGTAATAAGAGAAAAAATCACTGTGGAGGAGGGATTTGTGAGCATTGCTTCAGGCTTTCAAACCTAAAGCAGTGCTCTAAAATCACTCCTCCACAACGATTATTTGTTCTTACTTGGAACACAGCATTACAACTATTGACAGGTAGCTTGATTACAGCCATATATTTATAATGTACCACAAACATTGGAAACTGGTTAAGAAATAAGGAAGGCCTGACCTATTTTCCTGATTAAGTTGACCTCTTGAACCAACTCGCTGTTACTCCTTTTACCAACAACGTATAGATAAAACTCTGAGTCAACCATGGCACCATCGCAGTGAATTTAACCTGTGAAACTATGATGACGTATTAACAACTATATTATAGTGCTTTAATCAAGTAAAAAGGATGTTTAAAATACCTGATACAAATAATAGTTCCAACAATAGTTTTTAAGTCATCTCCAATAAAAACCTCAACTTTTGTTGATCCATCCATGTGTGATAGTATTTCAGTGACATTACTTCTATCTGGATCTCGTTGAATTAAAGGCTTACTGGGAACTAAAAAGAAGTCAAGTCTAAATATAACTACTGGAAATTACCTGTGGAGAAGTAATTTTTTGGAGTATAATGTTCAGCTGCAATGCTTACAAATATACTAAAAAAATGTAAAAAGGTATTATCTGACAATTATTTTCAGACTTGTACAGTGTAGATTTGCTACACATAGTCAGATAATGTTAAGTATAAGAAGTATGGAAATATAATCTGAAATGCATTCTTGAACACATTCCTGAAAACATATACACATCAGTGATCAAGATAAAAGCAAACTTAATTGCCGACTCACATTTTTCTCTCATAATCAACAAAATTTTATTGAAAACTTGTCATATCGAAACTTTATTGAGGACCTGTCGTGATTGTCTCTCATAATCAACAAACTTTACAGAGGACCTATTATGATTGTTTCTCATAATCAACAAACTGTATTAAGGACCCGTCGTGATTGTCTCTCACAATAAAAAACTTTATTGGAGGATTCTTACCTATAATATCAACGAGTGAGCTTTCAGTAATGGAACCAAATGGATTATTAGCTGTGCAGGAATATGAACCACTATTTTTCGTGTCTGTTGTATCAACATAAACATATTGAACATCATTTAAAAGATTTATACCATCTTTTTTCCATTGTATAGATGGTTTTGGTTGTCCTTCTGTAGAGCAAATCAGTTTAAGAGTTTGACCAGATAATATCTTGTAGTCTTTACCAATCTGAAGAGTATAGATAGAAGTTCAATATAGCAAAATAAATAGATCCTGATTGAGATTTTATTTGGTGAAATAATCAGACATGCCACTCACCATTATATGGTAGGCCTGAAAACACAGCTAAATGATGATATTTTGGTACTTTAGTGTAGTCCCAAGCAGGAAAA